>VUQJ01019262.1:32317-47549 GCA_015108635.1 Andinoacara biseriatus | reverse complement strand
GCAGGGTTCAAAAACATCTTAAAAAAAAAAAAAAAGCTCTGCTGTGGCCCACGTCCACCCTTGGCAGCCCAGAGAGGTCGGTGTTTAGAGCGAAGGGGAAATCGACTCTGACAGAATGACAAGGTTCTCCGCTTCTTAGCGCTTACCATAAACTCATCTAATTGCTCTGAGGCTCCAAACCCACAATAAGAAGTCATCCGCTGGGGCCCACAGCAGTAGGAGGCTCCAGGAGACTTCCGGAAAGCTGGAAAGAAAAAGCCTCACACATGTGAGACACACATGCACACAGAGTGAGCTTGTAAGTTTAACATTGACAAACAGTGGCTTTTCCCTCATGCAACTCCTTGTACAGAGATACACCCACGTTTGCGATTGGCTAATTCTCTGCATGTCTTCTCCTGTACAGATTTTTAATGGCACAGAGTAAATACAATAAACATCTATTTGCTTGTGTGTTTATGTATGTGTGCCATCTTATCTTTGTCACAAGATGAGGTTAATAATAAAAACACTGTAGGAGAAATCACACCAATCTGGCCAGTCTCTCACTCAGTCTTGCCTTACTGGAAACAGTCCTGGCAGGTGATCGCAGGTCAGGGGCTGCAGGGTCAGAAGCCAGGCTGGGGAGCTGGAATCTTGTTGGCCAGTCGAGGATGTTCATAACAGCTGGTTATCCGACTGGATAAACACATTAACCCTCCAGGAAGCTTGATTGCCAGTATCAGCTTTAAAGGTCAGCAGCGGTAATTGTCTGTGTACTTAGTTCAGCGAGTGCGGTAGGGTGTTTCTCCTAAATTTGTAGTGATTTATAGAAGATAAAATACTTAAAGTTATGGATGATTCATGCCATGTTCACTTTAAGTGGCAAGTGGGTGCCAACACAGGTGGCTATAACAGCTAGCTGTCTGCTAAGTGTGTCCTACATAACTTCTTCAAGTCATTGAACTGGACCCTCAGCCTGTGGTGTTGGTCCCTTTTGGAGCATTTTTATTGAAATAAGCTGACAAATAATTTGGTTTTCTGGGACAGCTGTAACAACGCACCATCTACATATTTCTTTTGACTTCATTAGCGCTAGTTTGCAAGCTTGCAATTTCTATGTCTAGATGTGGTTTTCATGAAGTCTTTGGGTGTGTCTTGCCAAAAAAAAGTCACTAGCTAGCTTATAACTTCACAGTTCATTCTCCTGTCCAAATATAGTTTCTTCAGCAAAAAAAGCAAAAATGGTGTTAAACTCAAAACTGTATCCCGCAGGCTCGGAGGTGACAAAGTGCATCTTTCCATCTTGCCTGAAGAGTCTATGCTCACATTTGAAAAGCAGAAACACCTGATTTGTTTTTTTTTTTAAAACAAAAATTAATTTCATAACAATGAATTATTTAGTTAGCTACCAAAATGTTGATTAAACCATGGTGGTGGTGGTGCTGGTGATAATCACATTACATTATGTGACCCATGTGATGTGCTACACGTGTAGATGGCCATGGTTGTCTGTTGTTGAAAGGGATACATCACAAGCATATCAAACTCAGTCACTGTCCTAGTTAAAAAGGCTCATAGGACTCAGGAGGATTTGTGATTGGCTTGAAAGGTGGTGAATACTCACAAAGCCTGAAGCCAAATAAGCTCTAGAAGAACTAAATTAAGCTTGTTGTGATCCTTTAAGCTCGAGGGTCGCCTTATCAGTGCATTCACAAT
This sequence comes from Andinoacara biseriatus, assembly GCA_015108635.1. Classification (NCBI taxonomy): domain Eukaryota; kingdom Metazoa; phylum Chordata; class Actinopteri; order Cichliformes; family Cichlidae; genus Andinoacara; species Andinoacara biseriatus. The sequence continues at coordinate 45,851 of VUQJ01019262.1, read as the reverse complement.
TCTCAGCGGAGCGGGACTGATTGATAGCCAAGTAGCTCTAGTAATGTTTTGGCGACATCACAATGTCTTACAGAGCCATGGGTCATTACAGCAGAGCTATTAGGAAGATTCTACCATCCTTTCCTCATTCATAATGGGCCCATTTACCTTTAAGCATGCTCTGCTGCAAAGGTTGAGGCACATGGGGAGCACTGGATTGAATACATTTTAAATTACACTGTTGTCACTCTGCAGAAATAGCCTTCATCCTCGAGCAAAGTTTGGATGACATCTCCAAGATATTTGCATAATGTAGGCGAATATATGGCAGTAGTTGTGCATAAAATGAAGCGTCATACACTTTAACAGAAAGTACATTTTTTTGACTGGTGGCATCTGTTGCAGTCAGTTCAGAATATCAGCTCTGCTGCAAAATCGATTTATTTAAGATAGAACATCGAGAAATATGTTTGCGAACAGTTGTTGAAAATAATTTATCACACTATGCAGCGAAATGTGTTTTCAAGGAAGGAGGACATGTGATGGAGAGGAGCGTAAAAGGTCATTTTGGGTCTTGTTTGCCAGAGATAATGTGAACAAACCACTGAGAGAGGTTCACTCAACAGTAGCAGCTGCAAAAATAGAAAAATGCCTCAGTGCTACCTGCGTAGTTGTTTTCTAATCACCATTCAGACAGAGGAGTGCAGCTCAAAAAACACAAAGAAAAAATATTTTAACAAAGCTGAATTGCCAAAATGTTACCAGATATTAGCAGCAAAATGCATCATTCTCATCCATGCCAACAGCTTAGCCCCAAAATTGTGGGAACTGTAGTTCCAAACTTGATGATACCTACAGATAGGGCTGTGTTGGCTGTTTTCCATCATTTTTTGGACATTGCTATCGTGGAGAATGTCCTATTGATGTGGTTCTTATGTTCTTGGAGCACTGACGTTCTCCTTTATCTCTTCATATACACGTTCCTGTAAAACCAGTGGGACCATATAAATGAGACCCTCAAATAATTAAAAATTGTGGCTGGAGGATGCAGGTGTCTCCTTTTGTTTGAGGACAATTCTCATTGTCAGACTTTGAAAGCCTCAGGTATAGACTACACAGACAATCCTGACATAAGCAGTCTCGAGGGAAGAACTAAAAATGTGCTGAGCTCAAATCCGAGAGTCCTCGTCTTCACGTGTTAGTGGGGTCTTTACAGACACAGAGAAGCTGAGAGAAAAATACACAAATGCACTCAGTGCCAGAAACAAACACACACACAGACACACACACACGCACGCACAATCAGATAAGAAGCCAATCTGCAAAACAAACATCCAAGAACAGCACACACTTTCAAAAGCTTCTTCCAGCCACTGAAAAAAACAAACCAGTACACACAGACATCCCCTCCAGACGCACACAGGTCGATGTGTCCCAGCATGCACCAGGGAACAGTCTGTTTCCTCTTGGCTGAAATCTGCATACACTGTCCAGCCATAACAGACTACACAGTTCCTCACCATTACTGTTCTGCTGTGAAATAGTATTGATTGATCTTTTAACCAAGTGCGTCAGGTCAGCTGTTGTTGCTGCTGTCATGCCTGTGTGTGTGTGTGTGTGTGTGTGTGTGTGCGCGCGCGCTCTCCTAGAATATGAACATGAATACCAATTTATCTGATCACTGGCTTCTATATGTTCCTGTCAGAGATCTACCCTGAGGCATCAGGAGCCTCTGCTACTTAATGCATCTGCCTCATTAACTCTGGCTATGCAGCATCATCAGCTGCAGTGTTAGGCGGCATTATATGATGTAAATGCTGATGTAGCTGACAGGCAACCATGAAGCAAATCGGGAGACAACCCACGAAAGACTGGGTAACAGGTTAAGACAGGGTAACTGGATGCAATGTAGCATGACCAAAATAACAATTAAATAAATAAATAAATTTTTCAAGGCCTCAAAAAATGTTATGACATTTTCTGAGGCTTTTGTATATTCTGTGCTTTAGGTTTTGATATGCTAATCTAATAGATGTTGTGACAACATTAGTGTAAACTAGCCTAAAGCCAGACTCAAAATTTGAAACGGCAACATAGAAAACATCTGTCATTGTTTTGGCAGGGTTAGGCTGAACTGTTTTTAATGTTTAACTTAAATATGCTGCAGTCCCTCTGATACATTTTCTTTTTGATGTTGATGGAAATTCAGCCTATGGCATGACGATGTTGCAGTTATGAAATTAATGCTGTGGAAATTTACATTATGCTGACTTTACTAAGTCAAGGCTGGAAGATGGCTCTCTAGGATACATACATTCAGGGTTACATATGAGGATGTATCCTTGAGACAAGTGTGTGAATTTTCTTTCATTGCTGTATGAGTTTTAGTATAACACTGATATTTCTGACAGGTGATGGAGTTGGGTGGTGTTTGCTGTGCATTTTCTGCTAGCCTCTGTAGCTTCTTTTAAAGCTATCTGAGAGAATTCTAATGCCATCTTTAGCCATTACAATACAAACACATGCCTAGTTCCAGCACTCATGTTTTTGTCTGTATGCAGTAAAGTGAACTTGGACAAACTCAGACTTGCATGGTACACTGGTGACAGTGTAGTGTGAGCCTTGGCAGTGATGACTGATGACAAATGCAGTGTCCTACTGAGAGTTTGACAGGATACTTCATCAGCTTCAGCTACATTTTGTAATATACTATAAGCAGCTTGACCCTAAAAGGCTGGGTCTATAAATCAAAGCCCAACATCTAAACATGTTCTATATGCTTTCTGTAACCAGCTACATGTTGGTGTTGCCATTCTTTCACCATAAAATGCCATTTTTGTTGGACTCCTGATATCACATCAATGACTGTGTGTGCCTTATTAAGATAGACCAAGTGCGGAACATCCATTGCAGCATCATTTTTCCTGCTTCAGACCTCTGAGCAGTTGTTGTGCCAGTTTTCCTTTCATCGCAGCATAATTAAAGCCCCCCCCAATGTGACTTTGCCCGGTCCCTCAGTATTCACTTGGCAAATCCACTATGAATAGCACGGAGAGTAAAATATATAAACTGAATGGCTTTGGTGTCTCTGAAGGCTTTACATTCATGAATACTAAATGAGAACAAGCAATGTTGTGTATCTAGCATGAACGTGTGTGTGTGTGATTGACGTTGTAGCAGTCAGCACTTGTAAACAATTCTTTATTTTCTGAGATGCTAATAAATGTGGCTCACACCGAAGACAATGATGATGTCCCTTTTATCAATTGATTAAACTTTAAAGCTTGTCACTTAGCTTTTTTTTGCTTTTCATAAGGTGATATATCTTCATGCAGTCTGGTCTTAATTGAAATATTTATCTGTTGCTTATAGTTATTGAATAGTTGTATGTAAATATGCTAATAAAATTAAACGTCCTTCCTTAAAATGCTCATGTGAGCTTTGAGCCCACTCACAGGCTTTGAACTCACTCACATGCTTTCTATCACATACACACTCATTCAAGCATGCAGCAGCATGTTCTTTGCACATGGTCATCAACTTTAAATAGTGCTTCTCTTGACTTGTCTTTTTTAGAAGAGGTCATCAGTAAAGTAACATCAATGACTTTGCCCTTTGAACTTGTCATCGGTTGGGATGTTGTCATCACCCTCACCCCCTCATTTTTTTTCTCCTAATGGCATTCCCCTTTGCTCACACATTGATTGGTTCTCCAGGCTCCTGTCTATGCGGAAGATGACATCAGTCCCATATCTCCTTGAACACACTTCCTCTGTGCACAGCACAGACAAAATATTCCCATCCTTCTCTTAGTCTGCTTTTCTGAGCAGTCTGAGCCCGGCTGGCGAGAATCTCGCTTTTATGGTGTGCAGGTTTTCTGCAAGAAAAGGTGTTAGGACTGGCCATTGCAATGGGGTATGTTTGAAGGTGTGGGTAATGAGCAGGGTTTAATGTTTAGTTTAATGTTTAGTTCAGTTTAATGTTGCACTTGATTAGTTTATTCTTGTCCAGTCATTAATTGTATGGTGGCTCTGACAGAACAAGCAGAGCTACAGTATGTATGTGCAGCTCTGTATACTGGGAGAAAGAGACGGGAGGCAGAGAGAGACACCAGGTAGTTTATTTCCTACATTCAGCATGAAGAGAAAGTAATGTATGTGTATATACAGCCATGTGAAAAAGAAATTTTTCATGACTCTATGCAGTCCTGTGAAAAACTAAGTACACCTTTCGCTGCTTCCATGGAAATTAAGATTAAAAGGCAGCCAGGTGCTGCTAATCAAATGCACTTGATTAATTGATCACCATCAAGTGTGATCACCTTTATAAAAGTAAGCAAGTTGCTTGCCTGGAGCATTCAGCTTTATTTCAGAAAAACTGCAAAATACACAAGAGCCACATCTCAGATGCATGTTAAGGGTTATAGTTCATGACATCATGATTAGAAAAAGACTGAACAAGTATTCCTTGTTTAAATGGGTTGCCAGGAGAAAGCCTCTCCTCTCTAAAATAAAAAACATGGCAGCACAGCTTAGATTCATAAAGTTGCATTTGAGGAAACCACAAGATAAGACCAATGTGGAGATGTTTGGCCATAATACACAGCGCCATGTTTGGGGAAAACCAAACACAGCAAATCAGCACAAACACCTCGTACCAACTGTCAAACACTGTGGTGGAGGGGTGATCATTTGGGCTTGTTTTACAGCTGCAGGGCCTTTCGAGTTCATGGTCACTGAGTAGACCATGAACTCCTCTGTATACCAAAGTAGTCTAGAACCAAATGTGGGATCATCTGTTGGACAGCTAAAGCTTGGCCCAAATTGGGTCATGCAACAGAACAATGACCCCAAGCACAGCAGCAAATCTACAACAGAATAACTAAAAAACAAAAGAGTCGAGGTGCTGCAATGGCCCACACAAGTTCCAGACTTCAACCAGGTAAAATTGCAACATTGTAAAGAAGAGTGGGTGAAAATTTTTAAATTTGAGAGACTAATGAAGTTATATAAAAAATGATTAAAGGTGGTTCCACAAGATACTGAATGATGGGGTGTACTTAGTTTCTACAGGACTGCATAGAGTCCTGATTAGGTACTGAATGTACCTAATCAGTTAATTATAACTAACCTTGTCTATATAGTCTTCTTTAAAACTGTAAAATGGTTTAAATGTGCTTTAAATGTTATATAAGCAACTCTGCCATTTTTGTAACCTGGTTTACGGCAGGCGGCCAGAGTCTGACAAACTCCAGGCACATGTTTGCAAGCAGGTTGGTTTCTTCAGACATCTTTAGAATAAATCACTAGCAGCAGTTTGAGAGAAGACTGCAGTGGGTTAGGTGCAGATAATAATGGCTTTGGTTGCTGCTTGATATTCTAGTCTGCATAAACAAACAATGATCAATGCATCAGTCTGAGTTTTGTAATAATCCAGCAGAGTTTAGTCAGTTTTTCTAACATGTTTTAGAGTTTCCAGACAGTTTAACAAACTAACGATTTTGTGGTTTTTGCTTTCCATAACTACAAATTCTGAGTTGGTACTTTTGCTGTACTCATTGAAGATGTTTTTAAGGTCAATAAGGTCAAAGTGCAGCAGAACCAAAGGAGCAAAATGCTGTGTGAAGAAACCATTGGTGGTGCCTTTCTTCTTAAACCTCTCTGCACTTCACTGCTAGTCACAAGTCGACAGACGGATAGATCACGTGCGTGGTAGTTGAAACCAACCGATCAGATAACAGAGGTAAGTGGAAATAAAAAACGAATCAGTCAGAGCAATAAGGTCAGAAAGCTCTGACTGTTGTAGCTTCTGTCCCCTCCTCTTTGTTTCCCGCCATCTCTTTTCTCACTCTCTGGCACTAGAGTAGCTCCAATCATAGCACCTGCTTTCCCCATCAGCTCTTCGTAGCCATCCCACTCTGTGCAGAGTGAGCGCTGTGCTGTTCTAAGGCCCGTTGACTTCAAACATGAGCTACTCCAGGAATGATAATGACAGAAACATGCCTGGAAAAATCGAAATGTCCTCCAAAAATACACTCTACGCTTAGTGTTGTTGGTCGTGTGTGTGTGTGAGTGAGCGTAACTGGCAGGAGTCAGATATCATCGCACAGAGTGATTGATGGCTGTTCTCGTCTACCTGTTTACCATCTGACTGGCTGAGTGCAAGATGGTAATAAAAGGCTAGATGGGCAGTAACGGGGTTTGTTATGTCCCAAGGAGCACACCTGTCCTGTGCCAGACCTGTGGAGTTACACACACCAGGAGCTGAGAGACATTCCCACTGTGCTCCATTTCACATTCCAATCCTCTGACAGCATGTCTGCTTTTATATGATTATATTCAAGGTTTAGAAAAAAATAACAAATGACACCTTTGTTTTGAAAGCCTTGTTTGTTTTGGTTTGTCTGCCAGTTGTAAAAAAAACATGATTTTTCAGATTGGTTATTGGTTGTTACTGTTTCATAGTTCACCTGGCAGAGAAGTCCAAGGTTTGCTATTGATCTCTTTTGGTATTGAATTTTTTTTTATTATTGTTCAAAGATTATTTTATGTCTTCTGTGACATTCTATGACATTTCATTAGGTCACACATAGAAATCTTATACAGACTAAATGGAAAATTGGAGAAAGTCTAGTAATAATAAACTACAATTAAATGCACAATTTCACATTATAGACTCAAGCTCAATTGCTTTTGACTCTTTTAGTGCACAGTGCAAGTCAGAACTGCATGACATAATGACACAGTGGGCAAAACCGCACAATTTGTCTGCTACAACAACGTGACAGTGATACTCAAATCCACTGCAACGTTAAAACCACCTGCCTCACTTTATGCTGGTTGCCTTTGTGCCACCAAAATAGCTCTGACCCATCAGGGCATGGATATAGCACCTCTGTGGGTGTCCTGCGGTGTCTGGCAGATGAATGTTGGCAGCAGATCCTGTGCAGCAAAGGATCATTAATTTATTTAGTTGGATTGGACTTGTTCTGATGCATCAATATGCTTGATCAGACTAAAATCTGGGAAGCTTGGGCTTGGATCTGGGGTTAACATCTAAATCTCTCTGACATGTTCCTTGAGCCATTTTTGTGCTGTAGCAGAATACACTGTCCTTTTAAGACACTGCCATTTGGAAGTGCCATTATCATGGTGGGTATGGGGGCGGGCTGTGTGTCTGCAACAGTTCTTATGGGTCAGTCACACTGGAGCCAATAAATAGAACAGCAACCACCTTGTGAGTAGGAAAAAATAAAACAGGAAGTAAACAAACATAACACAACGCAGACGTGACATAACACAGGGAAGTAGGTCCAAGAAGGAAACACCAAAACAGGCATCAAGACAATGATACCAGAACCAGATAAGAAATCAACCAAACAGGACAGACACAACACCAAAGACTTGACATTGGAGGGATAACAGATACCTGAACACAAGACCACGGGGAAGACAACATGACGAACAACTAATAACTATAAACAAAAACAGAATACAAAACTACAACGCACTGAGAAGCCAAACTGCAAGAAAAACTGATAAACACAACCAGAGAAACAACAACAAAAAAAGGACTTCACTAAAAGAACTCAAAACACTGGCCACCGGCCCAGGAACATCTACATATAAACACAGATTACAACACATTGCAACCAGTCAGAGTAAGTCTGCGTCAATGAGCATGTCTTACCTGCAATGCATCAGTTTTGCATAGTTTAATCAACCAGCTGGTTGTATTCTGCTTATATTCCTCTATTAATACAAGGTTGCAGAGCCCCTTACATCTCATTTTGCAGTTAATCGCTGTCCTACAGCAACTACATCCCTGTTTGTGGAGGGATTTCAGTTTCAGATCTATGAGTTTCTGGGTGGATTATAAATTTAAATTGTTAATATGAATTTCTGTGTATGCATACAGCAACAGATTTGTATTTTATCAATGAGTTTTACAGTTGATCACCATATTATCATAGCCAGTTTGCCAAATACAATCTGACTGCTGTTTTATCACCATCTTGATGCAAGTCACTTTCAAGACAGCAACTCACTCCGAGCAGTGGCACACCTGGGCCTCATCTTTGAAGCATTTAAAAGGCATCTATCTATAATCTATGTAGTCACTGCTTCTTATTTCTTGATTAAATTGTAACCTGCTGCTACAAGTTTTGGCAGACCTTTGGTATTATCAGCTGTTGTGCCACCCACAGGGTACAAGTATACTGCAGCTGCTATTGACTGATTGAAAAAATACATTGGAATCAATGCTAACATCCCCTCTCATTGTAGAGGTGGAATAAACATCTTCATAGGTTATAATCACTATGACCTGCTCCAATCAGTTTTCACTGGAGAAGTTCACAGCTCATCTACTACGTGCTGCCATGAAAGCACTCAAAATGCGCACACAAAATGAGGTGCATATAAATTTCAGCTTGACTTTAAAATTTATGTAAATTTGAAGCCCAGAGTTGTTTCAAACATTTAAGAGGAGCACTGAGTATGCTTTCAGATAAATGAAGGGATTGTCTTTGCCTCACAGCTCAAATAGGCTTATGTTAAATCATCTGTGGTTGAACCATATATAAGCCCTTAGATCCCACGCCCATAACCCGATTTCTACAGTTACATCATGCTTTCAAAGTCATGCCTCAGGCCTGTAGGAATGATTTGTCATGGCAGCGTGGCATCAAGGTCTTCTCAAGAATGTTACAGAGCTCTTGGCCTTCACCTGCTCGTTACAAGTCGGCATTCCTGGGAGATGCATAAAGAGACAGATTGACCATGTAAGGTTGTGGCGCTAGAATGGATCGTGACTCAGGGTTGTATCTATGGCTTCCTCATACACACTCATAGATTAGGAATGAATGTCGAGGACACCTGCTGTTTCCTTGATCATTTTAGGACGGTGATTCCCAAACTTTTCGGCATGTGGCCCTTGAAAACAAAGCTACGCGCTCTTGCAATACCTTCATGCCATACTTTTGAGAAGCATACATGGGTACAGCCACAGCTTCTCCCTTCAAACTCTTGTTAAAAGTTGGTCACAAGTTTAAACATGAACTCTGAAACGTGCCTTAACTTTGAGTAGCAGGAACAGAAACGAAGAGGCAAAGTAGGGGAAACGGCTATCTAGCAGACACTGCAGTATGAGTATTCTGATCATCTAATAGTGTCCCAGCTAATAACTAGATAAGAGTTTTGATTTGAACACTTGCACTCCAATTTCAGCTGTGACCCCAAAGGGGCTCCTTAGTAACTAAGAATTATTTATGATTAACGCACACTAGAAGAAGAACAGACTGGCTGTTTGTGGAATGGGTCAGGAGTAAAGACTCAGCAGAACACGTGGCTTGAATGACTGCATGCTGCAGTGTACTTAAACAATACACAAGGAAGGTGAAATGTGTTTTTACACCTAACAACAAAAGATGACATTTCTTTTCCTATTTGTCATAGAATTCCACATTTCATCGCTTTTTGTCTTTGCTTACTTAAGTTTGTATGTAATGGAAGAGGAACTGCTTCAATGAAACGGCAATGTTCTTCCTCTTCAATTGTGATTCCCATTCAGACAATGACTAATGGAACATAAGAGAGCACGAGTGCCTTGCATTGATTGTTCTGGCACAGAATAGCTTTTTGCATGCAACCTCTTCCATAGTGTCTGACTCATTTTTTTTTTTGTTTCTTTCCTGATGTCCTTACAAAGAATTTACTTTTGTTATGGGAAATACATCCACAATGCTGAGCACTTACAATGGAACAATTTGGTGTCCATCCAACGTTTCTCAGCAAGAGGAAGAGATTAATGTGAAGCCAAATTCCTTGTCATTCTTCCCATATTTTGTCACAGGAATCCACATTTTCCTTTGGCTAAAACACAATTCGCTTTACCATTTGCGTAATCATCTCAAACTGAGCCCATGACATCATTGAATGATAACAAGACTAGAGCCGATGGCTTCTTGAGGAAAAGTCCTAAATAGATTGGGGCTAAAATCAAAACAAAGTTTAAAGGATTTGGAAAGGTTTTGCTATGATGTACAAATAGATGTCAGATCTTTTTCCTTTATAGTAACTCTTTGCAGGGGAACATTTGGTCCTCGTTTCCAGTGCTTATACCAGAAGGACTGAACTGGTCATGCGTGGCCCATTAACTCAGAGCAGAAGTTCATTTGGGGTTCCCAAGTTACCCAGAGTGTCATTATAGAAACTTTCTACTGAGTTACCTTCGTCTCTAATTGCAGTTACCACTCAAATTTAAGCTTTAAACTTTAAACTTAAAAAAAAACAAACATGTTGTATCTACTAATAGTTACATTGTCACTTTATTTTATACACTTTGGTTATTCTCTTTCACATTGTAATGTACTGTATTATGCAACTGTCTAGCAGATTCTTCAAGCCACTCAGCAGGGGTTTTGGTGTCTTTGGAGACAATGATGAAATAAGTGGAACTGAACCAGCAGGCTTGTGATTAGTCACAGGGATAAGCCACGGTCTGAACTCATCATTTTCAGCCATCTGAACTCGGAGCTTAACTGCGCAGGAATGAAAAATTAAAGATGTAGAGGATAAAACAACAGCTCAGACAGGTGTTCCTTATACTCACTCACTGTCCAAGGACTGTTAGACCGAGTCCACGTGTTTGTTGCATTTTTCATTAGCTTTAATACCCTTTTTTCCAAGTCTGGTATCTATGTGGTTTGGACTGAGAATAGGAGTCAGTCCTGTGATTGATTTCAGCGCTGCTATTGACATCCAAACACTTTACAGCCTCAGCCATTACTGTGATACAGAAACATAATTTACAGCTGGAGCAACATGTCGCCTGTCACCTCTCATCAAGAAGCTGGTGAAGTGTGAAGGAGACTCAGAAAATGCATTTAACAATGAACCTCACAGAAAAAGACTGCGTTAAAATTAATTAATACACACAAATAGTTAAAAAGCACTTCACAGAGAAGTAGAACAAAGCACATTTGCGCTACACTTTGTTGACGTTTAATTGCGTGAAGCTGCGCTGCAGCTGAGGTGCATCAGCTGTTGCAGCGCTCTTCTCTGCCACTCCAACAAAAGACCGCAAGTCACTTTGTGTTATGGTGTCACTTATGGTGAGAGGGTTGAAAAAGTATGTCAAATGTGTGACACCATGCATGGAGACGCTTTAGTCCGATGACTGCGTGCCCTGAGCAGAGGCTAAACTTAGCCGGGACCCTAAATGAACAGCCTTTGTTCAGCACTCACAAAGCTATTTGTCGTCATGTACGGCTGTGACCTGCGACTCCAAAGTGAGCTATTACTCTTATCATTGGCATGAAGTCAGCATACTTGTGTGTGTAGCTCAGCAGCTGCTGATAGGGCACTTGGACTGTATATGTAAGCTTGTGAGGGATTATTTGCATCCGGGTCTGTGTGAGCTTGCACTGCCTCTGTGAATTGCTCTGTCAATCTCTTCTACATATGATCTTAAAGTTGAACTGCTGACCTTGCCCTTGTAAGGCAGTACTCTGTGCATGCTTTGACCTTGCGTGTTTGTAGTAATGAAGGAACTTTAGATTATTTTGTTCACATGTCAGGTTTATTAAAGCGTCTGGGTGGCTTAATCAGTATTCAGTTTCAGCTGTGCAGCTGTGTCTGAGCCACCATGATTAGATCTTCATTCTATAGGTTCACTTTAGCTTTGTTTTTCACCAGCATGGAAGAGCGATGACATCTGAATTTTATAATAGTTCCTGTCAGCAGTAAATTGTATATTTCAGCCTCTTAAAATAATGGCCCAAGTCATTTTTTTTTTTTAGGTTTTTCAGAAAATACAAAAACCAGAACAGAACATTGAAAACATGATGATTTAGGCAAAAAATAAAATTTTTGTTTAAAATTTTTTTTTTAAGAAGGTGTTGATGTGTTAAATAAGACAACAAGACAAATATTGTCAACAAACAGCCCAGGTCAGAATAGAAGAAATTGAACCGCGAAGGTTGTAACTGAAAAGGTATACAGTATGTCAGAGCCTCAAAGCCAACAGAAGCTCTCATTGGTAGCAACCACTGAGCAACATTTTACCCTTAATCATCAGGACATGGTTGCTTAAATGCAGTGAGAATGCATTTTTAGAAAGAGGAAAGTGAAAGTTACTATTTTGAGCATTTTGAGCATGGTCAAACCCTTAAATATGCAGCTTGCATGCTAATCAGCTTGGCAGGAGTAAATTTACCTATAAAAAGACAAGTGATGCTAGATCATAACAGTGACTAGAGAAGTATTTTTCCTGTGATGCTTGGAGCGGGAAACAGTTTTCTCGAGCAGGGGTGGAGCAGACAGCTGTGCATATATTAACTGTAATGGTGCAGAATCTTCAATAGCTGCAAAAGAAAAAGAAGCTTTGGATTTGATGCTGCTAAAATTACAGCAATATTCCACTTCAGACCTACCACCAGGCGGTTCTGTGTTTATGTGGGTTGCTGGCATAGCCCGGAGGATTGGAACAATGTTAGACCAAGTGGTAACCGCGGAATTGTTTTTGTTCATCTGCTTAATGCTTTCCCAAACCACCACTGATGCTGCCAGCAGCAGCACCTCAAGATGATAATAGACTCACCTGCTGAGTGAAATATTCTCAACTTAGCCTAGCTCCTGGAGCACGCTTACACACAAATGTACACATATAGACACATTCAAACCCTTATAAGGTAAAATTGCAGGTTGGTTTTGTAGTGAATCTGTTTTGCAGCATCTCAGGCTAACTTTGGTATTTGTGGCTGGGAAATGCATCAACTATGCAGAAAGGACATCCTTCTGTATTTGTTTTCTCTGCCTCCCTGTATGGATCCTGTGGTTCAGACCAACTGGTGTTACATAAAAGGCATTTTTTTATATATAAACATAGCATAAAGAGTAAGGAAATTTTTGTTTGGTCAATTATTTCTGTGTTGTAACAATGCTTCTTGGCAATAGATCTTACTCCGTTGGAAAGCCTGTTTGTTTCCCCCTAAATGCTGCCACATCTGTCAAGAAAATGCTTTTGTATGTTGAGCAGCAGAGTTGAGTGTGTGGGTTGCGCCCATGAAAAACTTGCGCCCATGAAAAACTTGCGCCAATGAAACAACACATATTGGCAATTTATTTAACAAACAGGTGCCTCAGTAGCAATGTGGAAGAATCATATACAACCACAACAGTCTGGCACATCTTCCTCATGCTGGTCACCAGCTTGGTCACACACTGGTGTGGGATGGCATCCCATTCCTCAACCAGCATTCATTTAAATATGCCCCCAAGGGTGGTTGGGAATGACAGAGCCAAGATCCTGTTAGACTAGCAGATACAGACAGACAAACTTGTGATAACTAACCAACTGGACATAGTAGTGATGGACAAACAAAGGAAGAAAGCCGTAGTGATGGCAACATCAAGAAGAAAGAACACGAAAAGCTTGACAAAGCAGATTCCAGGAACGACATCTGAGATTTTTGTCCAGAAGTGCGCAGTCTGGGAACAGCTAAGATACTGTGCAGGACCCTCAAGCTCCCAGGCCTCTGGTAGAGTACCCGAGC
>VUQJ01019262.1:14753-26233 GCA_015108635.1 Andinoacara biseriatus | reverse complement strand
CCCCCATGTGTGGCTTTCCTGACCTTTCAGCTAGGGTTTCCCCTCTCTGTCAGCCAGCCGGCACCATACACTAAAAGGACTCCCTGCGTGGGAGGAAAGACAAAGCGTGAGAGGGGAAAGCCTTCACAATAGCTAAACAACTAAATACGAGTCGCCCGACGCATCTTTTCCTGACTCTTCTGCGGCTCTGCACTCCCAAAGCACCATACATATTTCTCCTCTCCTGGAAAAGGCAATGGTGGGTCAAGTCACGGGCCACATAAATTCAGACAAACCTGCACAGTGTGTGTTTGGTTGGACATTCCAATCTGTAGTATACCATGGGCCTCACAAATGTTGAAACAGCTTAAATATGTGGGGGCTCTGGGTATTTTTTACTTTGGCTTTCCACGGGCCTCAACGCATGGAACTAAAACAAACACAATGGTGATCCCTACTCAAATTATCGCAACTGAATCATCTTTGGTACACGTGAGACAAATACTTTTTGATTGTGTAAGGGGTAATAAGCTGCGGTTAACCACAGAGCTCGGAAAGCCTGACAGGTTATGGTAAATGACTTCTGGTGACATTTGTCAGGCATTACAATTTCCACTCAACTTTTGATCCAGCTGTACTTCCACAAAACCTCCATTTCACATGTCTACCGAAGCATATTACCGCAGTACGTCAGTTCATTGTTTGTTAATGTCATTCATAATGGTCTGGTTTAAATGTTTATTAACAAATATTAGTCATTTCAGGCAGCTCACAACACTTTCCAGGTGGTTAAAGGAGCATACCACCCTGTTTTTCTGTCTCTTTCTTTTGTACCTTTTTGATTGCTTTCACCCAAACCACAGAGTTCCTCCTTATACTAAAGAGCACATTATTTATTGTACAGATTATAGAGAGCTGTGTAGATATTCATGACAATACATATTCAATGACAATACAGTTTTTGTTTTGGTCAGGAAAATCAGACAAAGATGTCAACAGCTTCCTTTTGAGCTGCTTACTGAAAATGAAAAGACTTGTGTCTGTGGATTATCTTCTCCAGAGAAATGTTTTTCCACCATAAACTTCATGAACCCCACCAGTTGCATAATACTGGCAAAATATGTCTTTTTATTGAGAAAGCTCGTCCCTAGACTCTACAAAATGATGACCATACACATGGTTGCAGATTCCAAGTAGTTTTATTTCCTTGTTAAACATCCTCATTTCCATTCTTATTTATAGGCTGAACCGCACTACTCGATAATGATAAAAGTTTGAATTCTACTTATTATTTTTTTTATATATATGAGAAATAAATAGAACGAAATCGATGGATTGAATGGCAGGAAGTTGCAGTGCATTAGCTGTGACTGACACAGTGTGCGCACCTTGAACTCCTTCACTTTACTGGAGATGTGGGTGGTCCGGTGTCTATCAGCCCAGATAGGTCAAAGGTGACAGTGAGTAAGGTTTCTCACTTGGCTTTTCCTTGAGAGGATGAATAAGAAAGAAAGAATGGCCATAGGCCTTTTTCTCTGTATGATTTCAGTTATTTGTGCTAACTCTGGAGTATTTCCAATGACATTGTGGCACAAACTAGACCACACAGTACAACAGAGTCAATTAAAAGACTGTGTGTTTAAATAAAATGAACATAAGAGAAGTATTTAAACCAACAATGGTGCTTATAGAGCCGCGCCTGACCGGAAAGGTGACGAATGCAATGTTGTATAGTACAGAACACAAATCAGCCCATGTCTCAGGGAGCAGAGCTCATGTTTTTGAAATGTTACCGGTGTGCCTGATTGCTAGCTACACCTCCTCTCCAGTACCTGCAAGAAAAGCTGTCACACAAACAGGCAGGCTGGGAGCCCTCCTCTGAATGTTGGAAGCTAGTGGAACAATCTTTAACTAAGCTCACAGTGATTATGCCTCCTGTCTTTGGAATATTTCACTTTTTCCAGAGTCCGCTTCATATATTGGTCGGCCAACACTGGCCTGTCACAGACATATCAATGTCAGCTATAAATGATGTCCAGTGTTATGCAGAAAACGATGCTCTGGCTAATGTAGAAATGGTGTCATTTCCATTTGCAGGACTGTCAGCAGTGTCTCCATATATAGAAAGACTATCAACCAATACAGATTTACTCTCTAAAAATTTGTTATCACTTCAACTTTTATCTTTCTCTCTAATTGGTGTCAGTTTTATAATCTCACTTGGGCAGTGCCGTACAGCAGGGTGACCTGGGGGCCATACGTTCTGTTCATGGTGAGTACAGTCAGTGCTGATGTCCAATCACTGCAGCCATGCTCTTAAATGTGTAATACATCTCCTCTGCGGTAGCTGCATTTTTCTTTTAGTTTCCAGGGCTGTTATTTTTTTTGATAAGATACTGTTTTATCAGACCAGTTTAGCCAGGGAAGGGGTAAAGTGTACTTGCCCCTGAGGTGGGAAAGTTTATTGGGTTTTCTCCCATGTTTGGGTGTAGAGGTCCAATCTGTGGGGGTCAAACCCAATAAACATGGAGGAGTGTGTGCCAATTCGAGATGTATTTACTGAAGCCCCCCCCTCTGTTTTACCCCACAGTGAGGACTCACGTCAGTTCATAACTAACCACCTCCACACTGCTGCTTTCCAATAGTTCCTAGCCTGCAGCTCTCCTGTATTTGTGGAACCATCACAGTGAGAGGTAGACAGCAGACGCATATATATATATTTTTTTTTTGCAGACCTGCTGATTGGAGCGAGTGCTTTATTTGCTCTGGGACAGACATTGGACTTGTCAAACAGGCTCTTATTTCTGCTTATTTTCACAGTACTCAGCTCTGCCTCGGTGTCTATCTTTGTGAGAGTGCACTGTGACCAGCAAGGTGTCACAACACAAAATGTTAATTAAGTCGAACCTTCTTTGTGGATGAAGTTTCTTAACATTTCCTTTTTAGCATTTTAGTTCACTGGAGGTACATATTAACTTCTTATTTGACAAGCTTCTAATCCCCTTGATGTGTTTGCTCTTCTGCAGAGAAATGTGCTTGGCCCTGTTCCATGATAACAGATAATTTCAGAGGCTAAGAGTGTTATCTAAGAGGGATTCTTCATTCAACAGATGTACTTCTTAATCTCCCGTCATTTCTAGTTACATCGCTTATCAGTTACACAGCACAAACCTTTGAGCATGTTTAAGAGATTTTATAATCATCTTAGCTTTAGATTCACTTGGTGAAAAGATCCTTAAATCTTTTGTCAAATAGAGGTAGCTCTAGGGATTTGTGTGTGTGTGTGTGTGTGTGTGTGTGTGTGTGTGTTATAGCACTGTGACTTGAAAGTCTGTCGTTTGCATTATCAGCGTCATTTCAAATGAAGACACTGAAAGCTTCGTAATGAGATGTAATTTTGGTATTCTCTTTTAATTTTGTGGGAGGCTTTTTATCGGAGAATAATCAGTGTATGGTCACTACGGCATTAATCGAAAACTAATTGCAGAAAAGTCTTGGCTCTCTTGTCACTTTGCAACTATTATGTGTAATTCTATGAAGAGTGCGACAGTTTTTCTCTGCTCTTCAAAGTGTAATTATTTTTCACAGACACCATATGCTTTAAGAAGCTAAAGACACCCAGTTTAACAATTAGACTCATTGCCCTGCCTTTTTACTCACCATCTTTTCAAGGGATTTTGGTAATATTATCCTAGCTTTGATTTCCCACCTTCCCCCTTTTTTTTTTAGCACCAATCCCAAACCAGATGGTTGCTAAATGTGCCCATGCAGGACTTTAGTGTGCCATTTTCTTCCTCGGAGCTTTTATATTCTGGCAGTCCCAAGTAAAAGCAGTCTGACAGTGCAGTAGGTTTGGCTGCAGATGCTCTTTTATTAAGGCAGGCTGCCAGAGCCTTGTGGAGGATGTAGGGCAAGGGTCTTCTGATCTGCTGTTGTTAAATGTGCAAGCCTTCGCACTGACCTACTTCTCAGCATTTATGTAATCATAAAGCTAAAGGGGGGGTGGGGGTTGCAGAAAAAGAGGGGAGGTGTCATGGCTTGGTTAACCACAGGTACGTTCGAACATACATCAGGGATTTGTTTAGTTAATGCACAGACAGGCCGCAGAGGGTTTGTTTTCTTACTAAAGTGAATTTTTGTCATTTCATGTCATTGTTAGTCCTCAAAGTTAGCTTCCTTTAGGAATATGCCATTTGACCACCATTACAGCATCAGAGTGGATCGTTTTCCCCGTGTATGCATCCATCTGTGATGCTGTGTGTGTGTCTTTGTCGGTACTCTTCGTCCAAGAGAGAAAATTTCTGATTTGTCATCTCCAGTCAAATGGCCTTGTCAAAGCCACATTACAGCTTTTTTAGATATTCCCCCTAATGGCAACCATTTATTCTAATCTTCCGGTACTCTTTTTAAAGAAGGAGCCAGTGAAACCACTGCCCGTGGCAAACTTATGACAAATCTATAATTGAGCCATTCAATCTCGCTCTCCCCTCTCAAAGGGAATCATCTTTCTCTTTCTTACATGACGTCAGAGACTTAAATACCTGAAGGGTTCAGGTAGCCTTATCCTCTTAGCCTTTGTTGTTGCTTAGCTGAAGAAATCTACACATTCATTTTAAATTCCACTCAGTTGCCCAAAAATTGCCCTAAAAGGCAGTAATTATTCCCACTTTCTACTCTGTTGTCTTTGAACATGTTCCTGCGTTGGGCATTTGCTATCTGTTACGATCGTCATCTGCGTCATGGATGTCCAGCCAAATTTTTCACTGTGACGCACGAGGCTCGCTGTAAAAACGTGTTCATCTGCCACTACGAGCAATCCAGGATTTGCTGCATTGTTTTTTTTGTTTGTTTTTAATTTTATGTAGCTGTTTGAATTAGAGACTGTGTGTGCTTTTGGAAGATTATGTCCGTATAGTGTTTAGCGTAGTTTAGCGTAGTGTTTGTTATTGAATGAATTGTTTGGCTGTTTTTGTTTGTTTGTTTCTGTGTATACTTGCCATGCACACTGGAAAAAGAGATTTTAATCTCAATGTTTTCTGTTCCTGGTTAAATAAATGTAAAAGTAAAAAAAGATAAGAAAAACTTATGGTTTTCCCAAGTAGCCAAAAATTGATGAATGAGCGTAAATATTTGCCCATTTTTGTCTTATTTTTTAACTGTTTAAGTGAATCTTCAACCATGTCAAATTCATTCAAACCGAGAATCTGGCACTGTATCAGAAAAATAACCATTTGTGACAAAACCACAAACTACCTGGCATTATATGCCACATTTTATTATGTGCATTATAAACTGACAAACGATGGCAGTTGACTGTCATTCAACCTCCTTGTGTGTCAGACTCTCAGGAATGCTGTATCCCTATTATACTGGAGCGTGGGACTCTGTTGCCTGGTGTAGGGAGGCTAGGATGACCCTCAGGAATGCTATTGTTATGGACTCAATTCCCTTTCCAAATGCACTGTGCTCTATCAGACTGATGGTCCTTTTTAGCAGAATGCGATATCCACGGGTACTAGGGGCGAGAGAAGGGAGAATTGGTCCATAAAAAGCCTCAAATGAAAGGCTGTTCTCTCTGCTCCGTCTCCCCTGTCCTGTGCTGGAACGGCAGGAATGTGGCAGGCAGACCGACTGGCCTCGGAGCCTTCAGCCTCTAATGAATTTTAAAAGGCTTTTTTCATTCAAAGCAGGGTGCTGGCTAACAGCATGTCGCCTGGCCAAGCACTCTGGTGGGCAGCGGGGAGTTGGGGGAGGGAGAGAGGGGAGAATAAGGAGCACAGGATGGTTTGAGGGAGGGAGAGGAGAAGGATTGGCAAAGCAAGTTGGCACCTAGGCAGGGTTGGGTATTGGATGTCCTTCACAGTGAGAGATAATAGGCCCCTCTGCATGAGAAGTCACTGTAGGAGCATTCTTGACCCTGCCACGAGGGTTTAAAGAGAATAGAGGGAATGTGAGAGACAGAAGCCCCTTTCACAGAGCCCGTTTAAGGTGGGACTGTTGCACCTTTATTCTGCCTTGGCGTTCTGTGTGAAAGGTACAGAAAAGGAATGGGGACGGCATTGTTGTTACGCCTTTCAACCAGCTGGTCACAGAGCCGAATCGACATCCGACTGAAAGGGAGAGCCGGCGTAGCCAGAAACGACACACCAGATGTCGCCTACGATTTTGCAGCGCTAACGTGCCGTGTGTGCAATGGCAGTACACCAGTTTAGTTTGGATGGTGTAAACAAGCAAAAGTAGCAGAATCAAGTGTTTTTGTAGCAGCAGTGATAAAGGGGCTTAAGAAAAAAGAGAGTGAAAAAGAAAAAGGACCGAAGAGGGGAATCTGTAAAAAAGAAAAAAAGATAAGCTTTCGAATTTAGTCAAAAGTCATTGTGTAGTTTGTTTTTTTTTATGTTAGCACATGTTAAAAGAAAAGGTTGGTATTTGGCTTTGTTACCAAATTAGATGATGTGTACTGTACTGTATGAGGGATGTACTGTAAATGTGAAGCCATGTCAAGTTTATGCTTTTCCTCCCCTAAAAATTCAATAAATGCTACATGATATTAATCAATGAGCTTTATTAGGAAATGTTTACCTTTTGAAGAGGGCTCTGCAGCAGCAGCTAGTCGTGTTTCGTCAGTCACAGTGACACTTCTGCTGCCTTTTCAATACACCTGCTATGATCCAGTACACCTGCAGCAGACACAAAGATTCAAGAGGTTTAGAAACTGCTTAGTGCAATGTAATAATCCCCAATATGTAATTTCAGACATCTTACAAGAACTGCTCGATGTTAAAAATAAAGCCTTGAGTTATAAAATACAGATTGCAAGGCCAGAAAAACAGATTTTATACTCCTGCTTAGGCACAGCTATACACGCAAATATATTACGCAAATGAATTTGTTACAACATGCTGTAAGGGAACCTCAAAACTTGCCATAAACAACATGAAGAAGACAGATGGAGGTGTGATAGCTGGCCTCACATGAGCCAAGAAAAACATCCTGACACTGCCAACAGAGAAGTGTTTTGAAACACCAAAGCCCATAAGAGAACTATATGTGTCTACACACATATATATAGCTAAACAGGTGGATCTGTTTCCTGCCATTGTAGTGTTTCCTTTCAGAGAAACACATGTTTCGAAGCAAGATTTACTCCAAAGGACCTGGACCATCCCAGGATTTTTGTTCACTGAGTTTTTTTTATTTATTTATTTTTTAGGATGACATGCAGCAACATGTTTGGAACATTAACTACACATTCCTGTCAAACTGCCTTGTACTTTGAGCATGCTTTAGTGTTCAGTTTGCTTCTTTTAAAAAGCGAACTGGGCCAGTTTCCGATAATGACACTTCCTCGAAATTATATGCATTTTGCCCCAAACTATCAACTTAAATTCAGAGCATCCCAGTTTTACATGTCCAAATTTTGATGCTGCCAGGGGCCAATCAGTAGTGTGGTCTTTGTAATGGTCTCCACCTGCAGAAATTTTGAAAGCCAAATCTCCAGTGTTGTGTTGGACTTGTAAGACAGCCTGAACAGGTTCAAGCCATGATGCAGTTTAACAGTATTATAGAGTAATCAGCTTTGTGATTAAAGCTGCAGTAGTCAGAAATCTAGAAAAGAGAGGGGGAAAAAAATTACAGTTTCATAAAAAAGCCCTTTACCTGCAGCTCCTTCCTCTCTCTTTTGAGCCTCTGCTAAGAGCACATGATTCAAACCCCACTGTCCCAGGGAAAAGTCGTCTTTTTAATCTTCTCCTACGTGGAGCGTATCCCCTGTTGACTCAGTAATACTCGCCTAATCTCTGCTGTGAAAACCTGTGATTGTCCAAAGTTTCCAAATGCAGAAAACATTTTTACCTACCAGTGAAACAAAAACATGTCTGTAGCCTGTCTCTGAGTCCACGTGGAAAACACAACTGAAATGATGTGCTACACACTCACAGCACACAGGGCAGATGCTTCTACTTCATGGGAGCCATTACGGTTCATGTGGTGATTGGGGACCCTTTGGGTCACATCATCTCTAGTGATTTCAGAGGAAATGCCAGAGTACTGAGGTAGAGGGCTGCCTTATATAAGAAAGAGCCATTGGGTGATGTGTGAGGCCCAGTAGATGAAAGGTACTAATATAAATAGACGTTGCTTTTCAGCTTTGGTGTGCAGACCTGGCATCACTACCCCCCCCCCTCCTCCCCTCAAATAGGTGTCTGAATTGACTCATTTGACTGAAGTTTTATTATATGTGATGGATTGGTGATGGCAAAGGGAAAAACTTCACCAGGACATGCCGAGACTCCTGTGCCATGACACACAAAGGCAGCATAACACATGAACTGAATAAACATCAAAAGCACAAGTTCTCTCTCATCCATCTGGATTGTTCCTCAGACCCTGACTCAACCTTTTATTTCTCACACAACATATCTACAAACCTAATTAAATGGAAAGCAGAGTGCGGCTTGGCAATGCACAAAGAAAAATGAGCAGGATTAACTGTTACCTATACAGCTCTTAATATACTGCACACTTTTGCTGTTAAAGCTTTTAAGAAACCACTAATGAATTTGTGAACCCAGTTTCTTGGAAGAACGCCATGTTCCTCCTGGTTAACTCGAGCACAAAGATGAGCCTGGGATGAAGATGAAACACGGAGGATTCCACAGTTTTACTTCTGGAAAGTGAGTGGATTGGAAGTATGCCCTTCTGGTAGTGCGCCATTGTCCAAATGAAATGCTAGGTTGGAGCTATTTTAGCAGTCTTGCTTTGGATGTCTTTGTGCACAAATACATGTGTGTGCAGGTGCGAGGTAAGTAAGTCTGTGCCTTTACAGGCCTCCAGTGCGTTATCTGGAAGTGCATGGCAGTCTACCTGGATGACCTCATGCTTCGGCCTTCCACAGTTGAGAAGCAGAGGCATTATGTTCGCCAAAAAGAACAGTGATCAGGCTGAGGTCATAGTGAGATAGGGCTTGTGGAAATACTGATGGTCTTGCTAACATGACTGGTCTTGGAAACTACTCCCGCAGGAACCCCAAAAAACAGGACAGTAAAATCGCACTGGGCGGTCAGACAAGAGCACCGATTAGCTGAAGGTCGAGCCAAAAAGAGACCTGCTTTCCTCTGGTTCCGAGTTCAGCAGAGAGGACATACAGGTGAAATGTGGATTTCCCATAATAATCCATCAGGGGATGTATTCCATTATATATGCTAATATTATCCAGGTGGCAGCCATCCTTGCATTCCCATCCTTTTAAACGCATTAGAGACACATGACCCAGAACAGAAGGACAGCAGGAACTATTTGTGCTGGTCCTTCCCCGTACCTATTTTCCACAACTTCTGCCTTGTAAAGGTTTTAACGCGCTTTCTACAAAATGACATCATTTCATGGCTCACTGTAATGATGCCGCCATAACCTGCTGGGGAGCAAAGGCTTTGTTTCATTGCAATCAATCTCATGAACCGGTATTTCATCTAAAAAAGCTGTGCCTCACAGAAATCCAGGCAAGATCCTGGATCCTATCATAATATTAGGAAATGTTGAAGTAGTTTACTGTAAGTCATCACGCTTCAGTATTTATTTATTTATTTATTTTTAATGTGCGCAGATGTTTTAAGTTTGATTCTGTTTGTGTCCTTGTTTTTTTTGTTTTTTTGCCAGACGGAGGCAATGAAAGGGGCTTTAAAGGATTTAAATCTGAACATTGTGGAAATGAGCGATGAGAACGCAACACTGGATGGAGGCGATGTCCTTTTCACGGGTAGGTTGCTCTGCCCCTTCAGGCACTGTATTTTATTGATTATTCATTAACCTTTATCTGATCATCGCAAAGCAGTCCTGCTACAACGCACACATTTCTTTAGCTCAAATATGAATATGAACTTATCAATGTTGTATTTTAGGATAGGATAAAAAGCCTCTGATTAGATCTGACCCAATCAAGATTACATATGAAAGCATGAAATGTCTCATATCATGCTAATTTCAAGCCATGACTGTAGGGGGAGAAATTCTGTAGATAACACCATGTGGGACTTGGAGCTTTGCTGTGTTTACTTGTTATAAAGAAGAGAATATAGTTATAATCTGGAAAAAGCAGGATGCAGTGAAATAGCAGAGCATAGCCTCTACAGTTCTTAGTCTATGTGAGCAGACGATTGCGTGTCTGTAAATATGCATCCGTGCTTTGGGATCCTTCGCGCAAGCATTCCTCTGCGTGACCTCGATGACCTGGTGCCTCAGTGCACCTAGCTCTATATCCCCCCCGAAAATACATCTTCAACAAAACCATCATGTACCATCCTGCATAGTAAGACTCCCTACGGAGGTCAGATAAATCTGGCCCTGTAAATAAACACGATGAAGGCAGAGGATCAAGAACACTGTGTGGTATGTATTCGATTTTCTGTACGTTCTCTCAGTCACGAGTTAAAATGTGGGTCAGTATCTTCTACATTTCACAGACCACTAGGAAAAAGCACAGTACACTTAATTGGGTTTCTAGACACTGGCTCTGCGCTGTTGTTCCTTCCAGCTGAAATTGGTTTCACATGGCAGAGCTAGAAACATTTCCTGTTGGCAAGGCCTGTGCTAATGGCTTCTAGTGTAAAGGCTCAGCGGCAACACTAGGAGCCCATCCCTGAGCGCAGTGCGCTGCTCATTGCCTCGCCAGGCATTCAGGGCTTTCTGTTTGTGCTCCACCATACTAACCACAGTTGGCCCCCCTCACAGGAGTGCATAAAGTACACGGTGTGCTGACTGCAGTATTCAGCTACTGTAGCTTCTCATGCTTGCTGTATTGCTGGTTTTCTGTAGACTTTTGCTACATAGTTAAAAGAGCCTCTCTACAGGTCGAGAGTTCTTCGTGGGACTTTCTAAACGGACCAATCAGAGAGGAGCAGAGATCTTAGCAGATGCATTTAAGGTGAGTTGATATGGTGCAATATAGCAAAAAAAAAAAAAATGCCTGCATTCTTGCATGGAAATACAAAGAGGTTGGTGAATGTGGGCTAGTCTTGTTTATTTGTGCTGTTGATTATTTTTTTTAGCTTATAACTTCCTGCAACCAAAGAAGATAAAAGTCATATTAAAAAAAAGTTTGCCATGGAGTGAAATAGTGTCAAAATGATTAAAACTATCCACTGCAGCCATTGTCTGTGCATTTTAGATCTTTCATATCTTTTTCCCCTTAATGGGGAACTTTGCTGTGGTAGTTTATTCCTGTTCAAGCTACATAGCTACACTGTTGACTTCTTGGAGAACTGCATGTAAACAGTTGTCCAAAAACTCTCCGAACTTTGATAAGTCTTCTCTTTGCAAAAACATGAGAACTACAAACAATGGACACAAATGGTTGAACCATAAATGCAGCTTCACAAATCCAACATCCACTTTATGTTAGTTTCCACTGATTCCTCAGCAAAAATGTGGCTCTTTATAGATGCTGGATACTCAACATTGTTCACCAACTACCACATCTTTTTCTGCTGGGGGGGGGGGGGGCCTTG
>VUQJ01019260.1:30147-46834 GCA_015108635.1 Andinoacara biseriatus | reverse complement strand
GTTTCTGATATGTGCCCCCCCCCCCCCCCCCCCCCCCCCTCTTTTTTTTTCCCCCCCCCCCCCCCCCCCCACACACACACACACACACACAAACACACACACACATACACTTCTTTTCTCATTTCAATTCTTTCACTCCATATTTGCACAACTACCTTTATTCCCCCCAAAAATGACACACCACCACACCCCAAGAGTCATCAAGTTGCATTGTGGGCAAGTAAAATACAGTCATTAAACCATAATACAACCAGGTAAGGGGAGGTCTATCCATGGCTCCGTATGGCTGGTGCTTTACTAAGCTCTCACAGCAATAGGCAGAAAAATACTTCTAAATCTTATTAAGAGCCAAGCATGACTGTCTCAGACTAATCTTTCCTCTCCCTTGTTGTTCTGTTTCTATAAAACTACATTTTAAAGTACACAGCTGTTGATTTGAACACTTGCGTCCCTCCTGTGGCTTCTGCGGGCAGGTTGCTTTGCTAAAAGAGTTCACTTTCTTTGCATGCTCTTTCTCTCTCTATCATTGTTTGCTCTCTCATACCTCCTGCATTGTTGTCTTTTACTTTGACTGTCTAGTTGTACCAATTTTGTAGTTCTTCTTCTTCTTGTTATTGTGCGCTGCATGTCTGCATTTTCAATCTCTCATTTCTGTGTTCGTCTCCATATTTTAAATGGTGCAACCTCTATTTTTATCCTCATTTCTTTCCTCCTTTGTAATCAAACTGCCTTAAATGCCTGTGAATTTAATATATCACATACTGCCACTGCCTTCCACTTTTCTCTGATCAACTTAGTTGGCACTGTGCAATGACAGATTTCTTGCAGCGCATCAATTAGGCTTGTCACATAGCTGAGCTTGGCTCTTTTCACCCAAAACTGTCAGGCCCTCTGTGATTTTTCAGCACTAATTCACACATAGAATAACACACAGACGCACATTGCAGAAACCCATGCATATAGAGACGCCCCCTCTCTTTTTTTTTTCCTTTTTAAGTCAAGAATAAACCATGTAATGTACCCAGGAATATGGGCACATAGCCAATAAAGTGGACCAATAAAACAGATACATTGATTCAAGCTTTTTGGGTTATCTTCAAATCATCACACCCAAGCAACTCTGAACTGAACTTTGGGGGATTCATCTACATCTAAAACTTGAAGTGATGGTTAAGTCACTCTGAAAGCATAGTACACTACTTTAATGTCTGCTTGGTGTTGTCAAACATGTTTTTTTTTTTGTTTCTCCCAATAGATGATCCATCTCAATTCCACTTGTAAAATTCAAACATGTCAGCCTGCCGTTCTTGCCCTTTTTCTTCAAAAGCTGTCAAACTCTCGATGAGATTTCTGTGATCATGCTTGTCGCATTGCTGAGCTTGTCTCTTTTTTTCCCCCCAAAAGCTATTGACATTTCTGTGAGATTTTTGTGTTCATTCACACACACAATAAAACAAAGATGAGCAGCAACTCAAGCATAAGGCAAATTATGCAAGTCTTGAAAAACCCCACACTGCATGTCATCACACACTGGCCCTGGATATATGTGCTCCAGCGTATGATGCCCAAGTCACAGTTGGCCCAACTGGCCCAATCAGCTGTGTAATTACAATACATGTAGGCACCAGCCAAGTTGCTTATAGAGGATTGGTAGAGTTGTGGCTTTATGACACTTCAGAGACAGATTCAAACATGTTTCTGTATCTCTGCACTTACACGCACCTTAAAGACAACGTACAGACACGCACATAGAACCACACTTGGCTGCAGTCACACTCCTGCTTCTCTCGCCCACACATAAACACACACACACACACGTACAGTGCACATGTACGTGTGAAAGATCCAGTAGTATATGCATGATTGGAAACCTATGCAGAGCTATGCTCTGACACATTCCCCCTCTCCCTTTTGACAGTGCAGCTTGTGTTAAGCAGCCTACTGAGAGCTGGTGTGAAAACAGCCAGGCGAAGAGTTAAATGACTGTGGGATTTCTCCTAACGTCAGTTAGAAACCCCCACTGGTCAGCAAAACCTGCATGCACATGTCAAGCTGTCTTATTAGCCAACCACCTGTGTGTGTGTGTGTGTGTGTGTATGTGTGTGTGTGTGTGTGTGTGTGTAAAACTGTCTGGTCATCAATCCAATAACATGTATGTGGCATGATGCTGAGGTAAATCGGTCGGTTGGATGATTTGTGGTACAGGAGAAGAGAGGAGCACTCAAGCATATTTTGCAGAGACACACTCAGCTGAACGGGGAAAAAGAAAGGAGGAAAAAAAAACAAAGGCTGTGCCTTCGAGTGTGTTTAAATTTGAGTTTGTTTGACATACATTGTATAAATTAAAAATAGCCTAAATACACTTTTGTTTAGTATTTATTCATTCATTCATTATTGGTGGGATCAGAGGTAATAGAGTATTCTAACTATTTAATATTGCACTTAAATATAATATCTTGAGAGTTTACAAAACCTTGGTCAAAGTCAATCTAGCAGCACTGTGACTTGTAACACTTGTGTGTCAAGCTCCTGAAAGCTCAATTCTACAATTTTCATAAAAAATCCGACTGCATATTTTTGTTGTTCGACCTTTGTTACCTGGTAAATACACATATAATTTCCTGCAAAATGGGGGTGAAAGCATTGCTTGTATCTCGTAGAGAATAAAACTGAAAAAGAATATCGCTGCAAGCAACTGCCAGATATGAATTTGTGTATTAACATTGTGCATTGCAAAAGTAGTTTACATCTCATAATACGCTACAGTATGTAGAGCTGTGCAAGAAGGGAGTACCCCCTTCGCTGCAGTGTGTAAATAATAAATAAGCACAGTATGGCCTACCACAGCTGAATGAAACTGTCTATATGAAGGAGTAGAAGTGGGCTCTTGCTGGGATAACATTTTATTCAGCTGAATAAAATCTGTACAATACATATTTAAATTCATATGAACTTTTGACTGCTGACTAATTCTCATTTCTCACATTCCTGCAAACTAGGAACTTCTAGCAATGTTTGATTAGACAGATGGACTCAAATCCATCACTAAACAGATGGCATAAAATTGTTTATAGCAGCAGCTACTGAAATAGCCCACAGACACAAAAAGGCCATCTGGGTACATGTGGGGTTTCCAGCATCGACCCATCTTTCATTTTCATTTGCTAACAGAGAATCTAATGTAGCGATCCCCAGTGGTGTTTTACCAGTGACGGAAGTCCTTGAATACTGCACACAAATAAGTGAATTTGATGATTGATAAATATTAATTAAAAATTGTGTTGTTTTCCCATTTTTTTGGCCATGATTTCTGTCAGTCATAATGAGCTATGGGAACACACAAACAGTACTGCAATGAAATGCAGTTGGGTAAAAAGCGCTGTAAGCAGTCGCGGCTGATAGGATTAAAAGGGGCAGCTGTTGTATACATGTTCATTTTTTGCACAAACTTTTTAGTTGTAATAAAGCACAGAAAATAATTTCTGAGCATCTGCAATTAAAAATTTTACAAAATTAAAAATGAAATTATGTATAGTAAATATTCACAGCTATGTAAATGTTTGATCAAATATAATGGGACTTTTGTCTGCCTTTGTCTTCCACTCCAAATGATAATCAACTTGGTTTGCTTCGACCTGTGCAATCGTGTGCCTCATCTTACTTACAACAGTTTCAATCATTCCCCCACTGTCCTAGAGTTCAGCTGTCATCTTGGTGCGTACAGTCTTATTAATATCACTACAGGAAATGAAAACTCAAGTAAGATGTTGCTATCACACTTGAAGCAACACCAGTAAAACTTACAGCAATGTATGTCATCATACTTCTTCCAGACAATGAAAAAGTATTTGCCCCCTTCCTGAGTTCTTTGGTTTTTGTTTTACATTATTTATTACATTTATCTGTCACACTTCCACATTTCAAATCAAACAAATTTTAAAATTAGATAAAGATAACTGAGTAAATACATAATAACTAATGCAGCTTTTAAATATCCCACCTGCACCACTAGCTACACCCAGGCCTGATTCCTGTCAGACCTGTTGATAAAAAATCTCAAAAAGCAACACATCATACCACAATCTAAAAAACAGCTGAGAACCACGGTGAGAGTTAAAATTACTCCAAGAGTGCAACTGATCCAAGCGGTGACAAACCCTGAACCCTGAACAACATTTAAAGAACTGCAGGCCTCACTTGCCTCAATTAAGGTCAGAGTTCATGATTGAACAAGAAGAACAAGACTGCCCCGGTCCGGTCAAAGCATCCAATGCAAACCTCCAGTGGGGCTGAATTCAAACAATTCAGCAAAGAATAGCGAGCCAAAATTTCTCCACAGTGATGAGAAAGACTCACTGTCAGTTATCACAAATGCTTGATTGCAGTTCTTGCTGCCAAGGGTGACGCAGCCAGTTACTCAGGGGCAATTACTTTTTCAAAAGGGCCAGGTAAGTTTGCATAGCTTCTTTCCCTTGATAAATAAAATTAACATTTTTAAAAAAATGCATTTTGTATTTACTTGAGTTACCTTTGTCTAATAATAAAATTTGTTTGATAATCTGAAACATGCAAGTGTAACAAATCAGGAAGGCGGCCAATACTGTTCTCACAGCTGTATGAGCATTCAGTAACACTATCTACACCTAGCTTGCAGCTTGCAGTTTTTTTGTGCACTGACCACACAATATCGTATTGATTCCACAGGTTCATCGTTCAAGGCTTGGAGGTGTATCAGCAGTCATATTCTTAAAAAAGTCCTGATTCTGCACTTCACAGGCTGTTGTGTTATTAGATTCAATATACAGTATATAGTAAGGCTCACGAGGAACCAGAATCTCTCGGCTTGAAAAAGCCTACTCAACATTTTTCAAACTAAACTACTTTGAGCCAATACGAACATCGTTAGAGTCGTCGGTGAATGCTGGAGACAGTGATTTTAATTGCAGATGTCTTTGAAATACAAGCCACACTAACCTGCTTTGTTTTGGTCAGCTGTGCGTTTGCATAGAGGGAACGTTCAGCCTGATGGAGTCTCTGAGCTTCCTTTGATGCCCCTCCCGTGTGAGACAATGGCTGAGTGTTCATAAAAGTCCTGCTCATTTGACAGTTTGTGTTGTAGGGGAGAGAGACGGGGAAAGAGCAGTATAGCATCAGGGCCACCATATGGCTATCTGATCTTTCAGCGTGGACCAATCTGCTGAATCTGTGGGAGCTTGGATGTGTTCACTGCATGATCCATTTCAAACACCACAGACATCAGTGAGTCAGTGGGCTAAGGCATACCACGAAATCATGGTATTTCAAGACAAGACTTTTTACTATCTTGCAGTCACTCTACAGTGTTAAGCCGCAATAAAAGCAACAAAAGGAAAACTAAGTAAACATTTTGGTATTTTAGTGAACATTTTAGTGAAATACATATGCTTGTTTTAGCGTAGAGTCATATACAGTATTATGTACACCTAACCAATCCAGTGTTTTAATTAGTGAGTTTTAGTTGGGTGTTTTTTGTTAGATCTGTGCAGCCTGGCATTGATGTTCTTATTTAATTGGAAAAGGAGTCGTATAGAAGGACATTTTGAGAAACATCAAAATGTTCTTTAAAGAAATGATACAGAACTCATTGCCAAGTTATCAGTAAAGTATGTTCCCTGTTGTACTTGTCTTATTTTTGTACAGATCATGGCAGTCCCAATCTGGACACAGTCAAACTTGATCTTACATAACTCCCCTGCGTTTCAGCTCTGCACAGAGCTAACATAGGCATGCCAACCACTGACAATGCTTAATTAAATATTTGCAGCAAATGGTCCCCTATCACCGCTGGTTGTGAAGTGCCCAGGTGTTCATTACTGACAAATTCAAATAATGACCTGCTTTATGAAAAAAAAGAGGGGGAAAATAGGTTGTTGAGATACACTTTGTGTATTGTCATGATTTAAGTTTGATTAATTTGAGCTTTACGAAGAGATGGTGATCATGTGAAGAAGAAGGTTTAAATAGGTTAAAGTTGTGTCTCTCTCTCTCTCTCTCTGTCTGTAGTCTCTTGCTTATCACTTCAAATTTTCCTAGGTACATCAGGTGGAGTATTTGATGATTTGTCCTGCCCATATTTAAAGAAGGCTAGGAAATGATTTTCTCTCTTTCCCAGTTATTCAGCATTCAGATCCCTGCTTCTTTGTGGGGGGTTATTTTCCTGTCTTGTGGGACCCCAAGATCAGACCGTATAATGTTTACAGAAACTGCAAAAACCTAAGAACTACATCTCAGACTTTGCAGGCCTCAGTTAGCATGTTAAATGTTAAAGTTAATGAAAGTACGATTAGAAAAAGATTGAACAAGTATGACTTGCTTGGAAGGGTTGCCAGGAGAAAGTCTCGTTTATCTTAAAGGAACATGGCAGCAGGGGTTAGGTGATGAAGTGATACAGCACCGTTTAAGGGAAACCTCCTAAGTTGGCTGCTGGTTTGTTTGATCTTGGATAAAATGGTACTTGTTGTAGCATCTGTCAGATCAGCTGATGCACTCAATTTGGATGATTTACTAGCTCAAGCACTGAGACACCAGCTGTGGCCTTAACAGTTACATGAACTTCATTGCTCGAAATGGCTAAGGAATCCATAGTGTGGCTTACAGTAACATGTTTGACTGCTGTGATCGTTGAGTGCCATGCCCGGTGTAGTTAAGCAAACTCTGCCGTTTTCTACTTGAAGATGGACGTGGGAATGTTGGGCTCCAGCACTTCCTCAATGACAGCTTTGTCACTGTGCTAAGCAAATAAATAAGTAATAAGTATATGTATAATGCATGTGAGATGACAATATATAACTCAATTAGGCCACAAAATGCATCAAATCAGTGTCACTGTGCTCCACAATAAGTGTAGATGATTGCGTGACAGTTGAGAGCGCAGTAGAGATGAGTTGAGGTCCTGAGACAAACTGAGGTATGCTCAGGCCTGGATAGTCCAGCCAACAGGGAAGTTGGGGAGAAGTGACAATAGGGCTTGAGCATGATACCATGCCTAGTGTGACTACACGCTTAATCCATACAATAGTCCAGTCATGTTCATTCATCTCTCCCCAAGATGAGGTTGGACAACAAACGCAAAGAGACGTATCTATCAGAACATGATAAACTTTTTTCCATTATCCTTGGTGAGGTCCACTTTGTGCAAATAATTCATCATTATTTCTTTAAATCAATTCTGAAGGGCAAGCAGGGGGGGGTTAATATGATTCTTCATTAGCTGTTATCAGAAACATGAGCTGGAACAAAATACATTTTGATCACAGATAGATAGTAGACAAAAGTGAGACAGAGAAGGATAGAGCTGAGGGTGAATAAAACCCCTAGAGATCCCATCATATCTAGAAGAAGTGCACTCACACAAGCCTGAATTTTAAGCATACTGTATACACTCTCAAGCATGTGTAGATTCATACCGCATGCACTGCATGGTAATAAGTTGCTGAGATGAAGCAATTACAGAGAGTGAATCCTCAGAGACTGAGCACTGTAGCCTCCCTGTATGAAGACTAAATTCTCTCTGCTGGGATGTACCACATGTTACAGATTGCAATATCGTTATGATTTTGTAATGTAACATAATGCAGCTGCTTTGTTAAAAATACCAATTTCTGGCGCATGCATTACATTATTTTCCTTATGTCCCTCAAGACTTTCAGCTTATCTTCATATGAACTACACTGTAGGAAACAGTCTCAAACTCAGCACGTTTTGTCTAACTTTTCCAATGTAGAAGTGATACTCCCACAAAGGCCCTGCAGAGTTTGTACATATAGATGGAATGAGGGCAGAATGACATACTTCTGTAATGGCTACTGTGTGTTTTCGAGTCCATGGCCCATTTGTTCCGTGAGGACAGTAAGACATGGCATTGTGAATACATCATGTTTAACCAGGCATGAGGAAAGTTAACTGGGAGGGAAATCCCCTTTAGGCAAACTCCCATTTGCTTCTTGATGCAGTCATCAAGGTGAGCAGTAAAATGGTAACGCTAACTGTCTCTGTAGGTTAATTGTAACAATTCTTGCCGTATGTGCTTGTCAAATAACATTTTTCATACCTATCCAATGTCAGACTTATAAGATGACACTTAAAATATAAGTTTTCACACCATTTAAACAATAGTACCTGAAAGTAAGTAAGTGCCTTTTTGCACCAACTGCACCTCACCTTGGGGTTTTTTTTAAGAATAAAGGCATAAAGTATCTCTTGCCTTTCAAAAGCTGGAATACTAAGCTTAATGTTTACGTATTGATGCATCAGTAATTATAAGATTATATATGGCTCAAAAAAATAAATCCTCCCAGATTGGGACCAGGGCATCACTGACCTCCTCAACAGTCTAAGGTCCAACCTGGCTGTGTCGGATGGAGCAAAACATAATGTCCCAGAGGTGTTCTATTGGATTTAGGTCAGGTGAGTGTGCCAGTCGATGGTTTCAATTCCTTCATCCTCCAGGAACTGTCTGCATACTCTTGTCCCATGAGGCTGGGCATTGCTGTGCACCAGGATGAACCCAGAACCCAGTGGTTCAGTGTAGGGTCTGACAGTGGGTTTACAAAGCAGTGCTATTGATATGTCAGAAGCCAGGTGACAGATGTCTCAACCTGTAGCTGTTGGTGCAGTTTGCAACTTTTGCAACAGCAGAACAATGTCAGCACTTTCCTTTTGCATAAATGATGTAGCTTTAGTAGCTGAGAAGGTCTTCCTCCACTGAACAGTACAAGTGCAGACTCTGCACAGAGCCTACCTTTGAGATCTTCTGCATTTCTAAACCTCATCCATCAGTGAATATGTCCTGGTGCAGTGGGACTTCTTTCACTTACTTCTCTTCTTTTTTCTCATTCTCTTTTTGTTGTATTTCAAGCCCTTTCTCCTAATTAACTCCTTTATGTTTGCATAAATTATCACTGGTGTGGATAGCCTTCCCGCTGTCATGGTCTTCCAGTCTTCCTGTGTGGGCTAATCATTTTCTATCTGTCTCTTTCTTGTTGATCTCACTCTTTTTGAATCTGTGTGTGACTGAGTTAACCTCACCTTTACGTTTCAGGGGAGAGACTTGTCCTGATTCCCACCCTCCGTCACCAGATAACAAGCTCACCTGTTTGTAATTGTCTCTGTGGTCCTCTGAGGCCTGTTGTGTTCCAGTAAGATTGTGGTCATCAGTTAGAAGTAAGTACCTGTAAAAAAATCTTAGGTTTTATTTTTAATTACTAATAATGTCCCTGTCCAATGCTAATTAGCACCTGCAGCAGCTATTCGAAGAATAACTAACGTATAAAAGAATGCACTGTATAGCTTAGCATTTAGTGACATTAATTAACTGTTTTCTCATTTTTTTTACAATTTGCCTTTGACTCACTTCTCATTATCTTCTACTTCCTTCTTTTGTCTACCTCTGTCTGTCCTTGCAAACAGTAATACACATTAAATGCAGCCAGAATAAACTGATACCTGAGCTCAGCATACCCAGGATATCTTACATATCTGGATTCACTTATCCCAACATCAACAATCAGTTTAATCCAGCCCAGCATGCTCACACTATGAAGTGGTTAAACACATGATGCAGTCCGAAAGCAACACAGCTCCTGCAGACAAAGCTGTGTGTGTGTGTGTGTGAGAGAGGAAAAGCACAGACTCAATATGAAAGTGCTGCATGAATGCATGTGCACTTTAAATCCTGTGTCCATTAAGACTGAAAAAGTCCAACTATATTAATAAAGTTTAGGCTATTTGAATTCAGGAAGGAAAGCTGGCAAAAGTGCTGACTGTGTGAGTTAACAGACATCAATATTATAGAGCCGTCGTTCAGGCACAAGAGCATCTGATGGATTATAATTGAGTATTTCCTCAAATTAATTTTTAAAAGATGGTTTGAGTTTTCACCTGCAGCTTCAATGGTGTTTAACAGTCTAAGAGCAAGTTAAGACTAAATATAAAAACAGCATTTAAACGTAGGCTTTGACTACATGCTATTTTGCTATTGGGTCAAGAAATACAAATATGCATCCAGTTTTAAATCATACATTAATTCATATATTAATTTCTAAAATTGCAGCCAGCAGGGAAATAAAAAAATAATCAAGGAATAAGGTTGCAGATATGAATCTATTTCTTACTGATGTCCATCAGGGAAATACAGAGTTATTAGACACTATTAAAAAACTTCCTACTAACTGCCCACAGAGGTTTGAGGGATCTTCCAGAAATAGTGATGCTATTTTCTGAAGAATTGATTGGTCACTAGGTGGTGATTTCATACTTGTTGATCTCTAATCTGGAATATAACCTGCTCCAGAGCAGGCTACATTCACATCATAAATTATCATGGCTCATGTTTTTCAGAGATTCAACTCAACTCAACTTTACTTATAAAGCACTTTAAAATCAAACACAGTTGGCCAAAGTGCTCTACACAACTAAGCGCAAACAAGCAAAAACACACACATAAGACAAGGAGACAATAAATAAATAAATAAAACCACAGCTAAAAAAATAAACAAAGAAAACATCTTAAACTGAGTTAAAAGCCAAGGAGAAGAAATGTGTTTTAAGAGGATTTAAAAGCAGAGAGTGAATCAGCCTGCCTGATGTGCAAAGGGAAGACCGTTCCACAGTTTTGGGGCAGATATGAGGAAGACATTTAAAAACAAATAAAAGGATTTTAAAATCAATCCTAAAACGAACTGGAAGCCAATGAAGTGAGGCCAAGATCGGAGAAATGTGCTCAGTTTTTTGACCCCAGCTAAAAGTCGTGCAGCAGCATTTTGTACCATTCAACTATCAATAAAAAAAGAATCTGTCTCATGTGTAGAGCATGACCAATGGCATACTTAAAGCTGTTTTGGACTTACACAAAGTGAGAGTCAGAGTGATAAATGACCATTTAAATGAGGCTGGACATGGGGGATTAACACAGTCTGTTCAGTTTCTCAACCTTGCCAAAAGAAAAACACCCATGTCTTCACCGAAAATCATCCCCAACTCTAATCCAATCTTTACAACTGGAAACAGGTGGGCCACAGTTACCACTGGGGCAACTTGAAGTCACTGTGAAGATTAATGAATTGATGTCTGTAATTAATGTTGGCATATCCAAATAGATGTGCATCAACACGCCACATCTAATGGCTTAATAAAGCAGGATAAGCACACCTCCTGCTGAAGGAAGTGGGTGGTGTATCCCTTCCTTTATTTAACTCATACATTTCAGTTTATATTCAAATTTTCAATAGATGGTGCATAAAAATGAATTCTCACATCGCAAAATATTGACTTCTGCTCTTCAACCTACCAGCTCCAAGCAAGGAGGTTGCCCAACAAAAAAACCTTTATAGAATATGTTAGCTGACAATATATTATACATTCAGCATTGCCGGGAGGTTAGCTCAAGAAAGATGAAGGTATTTTACTTCTCCCCCCTTTATTCATTTTGTTTCTAAGAGGGAAAAATCTATTTCTATCTGAACCAAGGTCAGTGTAATTCCTAATAAATTCATTACTGAACATACAAGATTAAAAAAAGAGCTATTTCAAATAGGTGCCCTTCAGAAAAGACGGATCAGTTGAGGATGGGACATCCAAAAGTTTTCTGTAGACAATATAGCAATCAATCTGCATACTAATCAAAGGACATGAAAGAACCCCTTTGATTCATATAAGGTCACTTTTCAGAGGACTTCGTCAATATTTAGGGAGCTATACTTATTTGCTTTCGTGTCAAGAATTAGATAAGATTGTTAAATATTGAGAGAAAACTTGGAGTCACCTAGTTTAGATTAACACAATCTGGGAACCCATCAGCTGACCTGCTGTTTTAGCCCCTGGGGGGTAATGATCAATTATTTTAGGACTTCCAGTGTAGGCAGCAAATACCTTGGTCAAAACTTCAGTTACTGTCAGTTATCATTTAGTCTGGGACATCACAAAAAAAAATACTAAAAATTATGAAGCTAAATGTGCTAAAGCCAGTGAACTCAGCTAAGAATGTGCTTTTTCTATGAAGCACTGAAACAGTGGCAGCTTGTGGTTTTAGGAAGAGTTTGTTGGAATGGTGTAGTGACTGCTTCCCTGAAAACTACATACTGACCAGTTCCAGGGTGGACATCCTTTTGCCTTCGGAGCTGCCATAATTCTCTGTAGCATAGATTCAAGAAGGTGCTGGAAACATTCCTCAGAGTTTTTAGTCCATATTGAGAGGAAAGCATCAAACAGCTGCAGCATATTTGAGTCTCCACATTCATGATGCAAATCCCCTGTTCTACTTCATTCCAAATGTGCTTTGTTGGACTGAGATCTGGCTACTGGTGGGAGGCCATTTGTCATGTTCAAGAAGCCAGTTTTAGCTTCGTGACATGGAATCCCTCCTGCTGGAAGCAGCAATCAGAAGACGCACTGTGGTCATAAAGGGATGGGCATGGTCAGCAAAAATACTCAGGTAGGCTGTGGAGGTTAATGCTTTCAATGCTCACCTGGTTCAAAGAGGCCCAAAGTGTGCCACTACAACACCACCACCTGAAGTGTTGATATAAGGCAGGATGGAGCCTACCATCCGAAATCAGGACTCATCAGATCAGACATTATTTTCCTGGTCTTTCATTGTCCAATATTGTTGAGCCCTTGTAAATTGTTGCCTCAGTTTCCTGTTCTTACTGTAGCTGACAGGAGTAATGAGAGGTGTGGTTACCTGGTGCTGCTGCTGCTGCTGCTGTAGCACGACTGCTTCAAGATTCCACACGTGTGGTCAGAGATGTCCTTCTGCATGCCTTTGTTGTAAAGAGTTGTTATTTGAGTTACTGTTACATTGCTATCAGTCTGGCCATTCTCCTTCAGACATCACCATGGCATTTTCAGTCATACATGTATAGTGGACATTTTCTTTTTCTTTTCTTTTATTTTTGGACAATTCTCCATAAACGAAATGGTTGTGAAGAAAGATCCTAGTCAATCTGCAGTTTCTGGTACCAACGGCTATCTCACATTCGAAGTCAATTAAATCACCTTTCATCCCCATCCTGAGTCTTGGTTTGAGTTTCAGCAGGTCATCTTGACCATTTCTACACACCTAAATGCATTTATTTGCTGCCATGTGACTGGCTGATTAGATATTTGTGTTAATAAACACATAAGTATGAAGTCCAGTAAGCATATTCATATGAATTAATGAAACTCTAGTAGTTAATAATATAAAGGCTGCTTTGTTAAGTGATCACTCTTGCCATAAGCCAAAGTGGAGCCTGTTTGTTTTTCTGTCGATATCGATCTGTGCGGTCGTTTTAATAACCATTTGGACACCAAGGTCACCACTGCCACATCCTTTATTCTGAATGTGTTATTGCCAAGCACTCAGAGCCACCAACATTTACCGCATTTTATGTATTATAACTACAGGTCTTTTCAAGCACGTCATAGTTGTTTAGAGAAAACAAATGCTTGACAGAAAGAGTTTAGTAGCTCTACAGATGCATATGATCCAGCCTTCATCTGCTATTTACACAGCATATTATAAAATCCCAATAGATGGAGTAATATTATTGTCTCAGATCCTGACAAAACAGTTGGAACAATGACTGACGGTATAAAACTGAAATGTTAATAGACAACTTCTACACCAATTAATATCACAGAAGTTCCCCTTAATGAGAATTTCTTAAGATGGCTGAAACCAATTAATCTCCCTTTTGATCATGAAATCTTTTTTTGTTACTTCAAAGGAATAACGCTAATTTGTAAACTGGAAATGTAATATTCTCCATGTCAGCAACAAAGGGATTCGATACAAGACTTTAATCATGTCTTTCTCCGTTTGTAATGCGACAGCAAACAGCAATCAATTGCATGCCAGTGTTTTCCACATTAAAAATATCAAGTGTTCGTTCAGCCTTACAACATTTCCAATATTTCTTCTTGTGGATTTTTTGGTTTCTTTAAGATGCATGATGATTTGGGAAGGTTACAATAAAGAGAAATAACCCCGCTGTTTAACTCTATCACCTTCTTTCTGTAATCTTCTTTGGATTTATTTCAAATAACAGATACGAGAAGGAAAGTCAGGCAGCTATACCAAAAAGACAGAAATGGAAGAAGTTTGCAATGCATATTGTTATTTTTGTATCT
This sequence comes from Andinoacara biseriatus, assembly GCA_015108635.1. Classification (NCBI taxonomy): domain Eukaryota; kingdom Metazoa; phylum Chordata; class Actinopteri; order Cichliformes; family Cichlidae; genus Andinoacara; species Andinoacara biseriatus. Next base: position 32,686 of record VUQJ01019260.1, on the reverse strand, counting down.
TTTTTTCTTTTTTATCATTATTCAGTGTTTGATTTATTACAAGCCACCACACCTCAGTATATCTCCTGTATTGGGTGATTCACTTGGGACTGCACTATGCTTTACAAATGTACAGTACGGCTCAGGAAAAGAGGTTTTGAGGTCTTATGTAAATGCATTCTTAATCATCATCATGAACCATGATGGTGATGATTAATAAAAGGTCATGCATATCCATTCATTTATCTTTGCGCTGCAACCCTGTACTTTTATACAGGCATTACAAAAAGGAGTTTTATGTGAGAGGCCAGATGTCCAAGGCCGTTTGAATCAGACATTAAACAACATTTAACCTGTCAGCTCTCTAGTATTAAGCCTGTGTGATGTCCAACTGCACCTATGTAGGAACAAGTGGGAGGCTCGCATTCTGCCTCCTGTAGATACTTTCCAGACAGCTTCCTGTCCGAAACTAAATGGAATATTTCCAAAAGTGAGAGCATGACTGTCGACTGCTGTTAAGCCTCCTGAACAGTGGCACTACCAGCAAAGATGAACAGGTATATTCATCCAGGTCAGATTTGCCATATTCATGTTTTATTGTGATAAACCTTTGTCCTTTGTGGTTTATGTTTGGTTTTACTTCCTGTGTCTCGTTAGTGTGTTCTGTCACCTGTTCTCCCCAGATGTTTCCACTTTCCTCTTTATCTCTTGTGTATATATTGTATGTTTTCCCTTGTCCCTTGCTGTATCCTTATCTTTGTGGTCTGTGTCGTCACCGTCGCTTCCCTGCTGTGTGCTTTATGTTCCATGCCTCGTTCACAGTTAATGTGTAGTTTGCTCGCAAGTTCTTAGTTTGTGCTGCTGGCTCCCCTCTGGTCCAGCTTAATGTTGTACGCTTTCAAATAAAGCCAAAACTTGAATCTAGCTCCTGCTTCTGAGTTCTGCATTGGGGTCCTCTGCTTTGTCTGCCACAGCAGCATCATGTGACAACATATCAAACTTTGTTTAAACTGATGCATTTTATTATTTCTTGAAAAAACAAAGGCTGGAATAAAAAGCGGTAACAGCTGGAGGAACATTTTTGCATCTAATTACAGGTCCGTAACATGATCTTAGCAAGGCAGAACTTCTCAGAAGAAGATATGGGCAGAGGTTCACCAAGGTTCTCAACATAAAACTGCAGAAACTTTGAATATCTCATCATCTCCAATCCATAGTATGATCAAAGGATTTAGAGAATCCGGAGAAGTCTCTGTGTGCAAGGCATACAGAAATCCCTGTGTGGAAATTCCTGCATGGGTCACACTTGTGTGAATACAGTTCACTGTGCCATCCACAAATGCAGATTTAAGCGCTATCATGCAAAGAGCATGATCCAGAAAGGTCACCATCCTTTCTGATCCAAAGCTCATTTAAAACCAGCTGAGGCAAAGTGGAAAACATCAATACCTGAAATTGGGGTAGCAGATGATTATAATGTGTCATCGGTCACACAATGTCAGAATGTGGTCAACTAACCACATTCTCTAAAGAGCCCTGAAGACATTTTCTTTTTCTCAACTATGAGGAACAACTCAAAACTCATAATTCTAACCTATTCCAACTGTATGCATACACACAGAATATTTTCTTTGCAATAAGAGATCATTCTTTTGCAGGCGCCTTGTTTTAACAGGAAAATCCAGCTGGATCAAGTGCCTACAAAGTGAAATGACCTTCGGGGGGAATCTTAAAGCATCAAAATATACGAAACTGCTGTTCGACTTCAACTTGCTTGGTGGAATCATTCAAAGTGAGGGCATCTTCTTTGTCATACCTGACCCTGTGTTTCCCTACCTAATGGCCCAGAGCACAAACAAAGCTTAAGAACTTGAAAAAGTGGATGCTGCTGTGAAGAACAAAGGCTTTTTCATCTTGGTTGTGATATCTGGCTGACATCTTGGGTCCGCAGGGAGTTTTAGCTCCCTGCAACTTGTTCTTCTTTTTTTTTTCAGTAACATTTAGCAACTGCTACAGACTTGGAAAATAAGAAGAAGAAGAAAAAAAGAGAGAAGAAAGGGATTCACTGAAGGCCATGGGTGCTAACTGGGAATATCATTTGACAACTGGCTTGTTAGATTAATCTTGCTCACATAAGTGACCAAAAGTGGCCTCATTGATGCTATTTTTAATGATAAAAGCATTTATGTCAACATTTCCCTCCAACCATGGAAAACGTTATAATAACTGGGTATTTTAGCACTCACTCGATGATTTAATAAAAGTTGAACTCAGACCAAACGCCCAGAGTAGTATATAATAAATCTTGCTTTTATGCAACATTTTCCATGCCACATTAAAACCAAATATTGTGATCACGTTACAGATAAGTAGATAAAATAACACCTAACAATCTCATAACCATACAGCACACCCCGATTATGCCGCACGTCACAAAGCTTTACATGACAGCTCAAAAGAGAATTAAACTGAGTTCAGATGGGTTTACTGCCATCCAATTCCTCCTTGAGTGGGTGTGTGTGTGTGTGTGTGGGGGGGGGGGGGGGGGTGGTGCAAAAAA
>VUQJ01019260.1:3214-26227 GCA_015108635.1 Andinoacara biseriatus | reverse complement strand
TTACCTTTGTGGGTTTTTTTTTTTTTTTTTTTTTTTTGCACTTTAATTAAATACATAATATTATATTTATGGGCATAATAATTGTAATTAACTGAATGGCTCTTTACCTTTACCTTACAATACAAAGCGCCTTGAGGCGACTGTTGTGAATTGGCGCTGTATAAATAAAATTGAATTGAATTGAATTGAATGTAATTCAGAGCTGTCCATAAAGGCAGCACAGTCAGAGATAGATGGAAAAACCAAAGACAGAATCAGACTCGTCACATTTTACATTGTTACAACATATTTATATGAAGAAATTTAAGGAACTGCATGAGTTTGGCCCTATACTAGTGATTACACCTATGTCATTCATGTAATTATGCTCCATTGAGAATAGTGCTTGATTAATCACATCATGTATTTTCTTTTGTATTCATCAAACTGACACTGTTATCACTAGAGAAAACCAAAAGTGGGTGATTACAGAAAATGGCTAAAGTAGTCAGAATTTGTCGGAACCAGCCTAGATTTATGAGGAAAAACACACACATGCTGAAGAATTAAAACACCACCTGGATAGATAACCACCTAAGCAAACAGCAGCTGCACTAACCAGTTGTCTGCAGGGAACGGTAGTACATTCACCTGACTTCAATTAAAAGAAGCCACTTAGTGACAGAACTGCATCGTCAGTTGTTGCAGTCATTTAATGTTTTGTGGAGAAGGGAGCAATAAAGGTCACTATGCATGTCCATTCATATTACAAGAGTAGAGTTAATTTTTTTTTTACCAGCCACTGTACCTCAGTCAAAAGGCTGTCGTGTGAAGGGTTGATACGATTAGAAGAGACAGTCTTATCCATTTAAATTTTGTCGCATCTATTGTGATTAAACCAGCTGGGCTGCACATTTGAAAGCAATTGAAAACATTTAAATTGTAAATTAAAGAGACGGTGGGTAACATCTTCTGTGACGTAAACATGGCTGTGGGGAAGTGATGCTGCATCCATATTCATGTCATGATTCAAACATGATGAGAGCAAGAGCAGCACCTTAGTGGATTCTGGAAATCACGCACGCAAACAAATCTACACGACTGCTAAAGGAGTGGGCGTGAGTTCCCTGACTTCCTTAAATCAAATGCACGTATTCTTAAAGACATATTCACACTTCTCCTTCCACACCCACTCACACACACACAAAAAAGTATCAAACTAGTTGGTAGAGCAAAGCGTTGTAATTTAGTGGGCGTGCAAAACGGGTTTTGATTACAAGCCTGGAGAAGAATTGCTGACCCTTTTATCCAGCCCTGAGAACATGCAGGTCATCCACTCAGTTCCTCTGGCCCATTCCAGAATAATGAGAGCCTGTCTGAACCACTGGACCTTTACTCCCTGGACTGTTAACTTCTCACAACATGAAACACAGCTGGCACAAAGGTTTCAAATTGAGGTCTAGAGTAGACATGGGATATCTATCTATCTATCTATCTATCTATCTATCTATCTATCTATCTATCTATCTATCTATCTATCTATCTATCCATTTTGTATGTAGTAACTGTAAAGAAAGTGCACCCTCTAAGGTTTTATGTATCAGGGCGTTACATCCTTACTGCTTCCATAGGAAGTAAGAAGGCAAGGAGCAGCCTGCAGCCAGATGTTGCTTACCAAATGCATGTGATTAAATGATCATCAGTAGGTGTCACCATTTTTATAAAAGCAAAATCTTTGCAGCTTGCAGGTATAGGGCATTCAGGTGTGTTTTAACCATACTGCTGAAGAGAAAGGACATCACCAATCATCTTACAGAAGCAATTGCTGCCTATCAATCTGGGAAAAGTTATAAGACCATTCCCACACAATTTGTAGTCCGTCATTCTACAGTGAGAAAAATCATTCACAAGCAGAAAAAAATTCAAGACAATTACAAGACTTTCCAGAAGTGAAAATTTAACCCAAGGTTAGACTTTGCAATGTTTAAAAAACACACATCAGCATATCGGCATAAACACGCAATACCATCTGTCAAGCATGGTGGTGAAGGGGTGATGATTTGGGATCGTTTTGCAGCCACAGGACCTGGGCACCTTGAAGTCAATGAGTCGACCATGAACTCCTCTGTATACCAAAGCATTCTAGAGTCAAATGTGATGGCATCTGTCTGAATGCTGAATCTTGGCCCATGCAACAGGAGCAAATCTTCAATAGATTAGCTGAACAAGAAAAGAATCAAAGCAGTGCAATCGCCCTTAAAAGAGCTGTGCATGAACAAATACCTGCAAACCTCAATGACCAGAAGCAAAATTGTAAAGAAGCGTGTGCTAAAGGTGCTTTTGCAAGCTACTGAATGAGGTTATTAAACGACACATTGTAAATTGTCATCAGTTGTTGTTGTCTATTTGAAGTTGTCTTTACCTAAATTTAAGACATCCTAATGACCAGGACTAAACCTTAGGAGTGTAAGGTGGTGTATTATTTTTACCATGGCTGTATATAAATACAAAGAAAGGTAAATAATGGGTAAGTCCTAATAACACCCGAGCCAGGTTAACCACAAAATGCAAACGTCTTTCCTCTGAAGTAATTTGGTAGCCTCACTTTGATTCTTTGGTTCTCCTGTGGTCTTACTGTATTCCTCGCCCTCTCTCCCTCTTTCCTAAACTCAGGTGTCAAAGATGACAGATGAGAGAAATGCCTGAGTTGTCAGAAGCCATTCTCTACACACATCTGTCAGCTAACCAGTCTTCAGTGGCAGCGGGACAGAGAAAGACAGAACTTAAGAGGACAGAAAGAATGACAGTATAAAATTGAAGAGGAGGGGAAGAGATTGAAGAGAATGAAAAAGACAGTTAGTTAATGGAAGAGGTAGAACATGCAGGTGGCAAAATAGAGAGGAGAGAGAGGAGAAGGAAGGGAAAAGAAACCCGCACTACAAATAATAGTGGGATTTATGTATTTGATGCTGCCTTTGTTGTTGGAACAAAAGCCCTTAAGACATGCACCTTTGAGACACTGACTTCCTTCTATTAATCTGATGGCATCCAAATGTTGGCTTCATGGTGTACCCTGGTCACTATTCAGCAAATAATAGGCAGTAATCTCGGGCACAGTGTGTATAGCTTTTAACACTGCAAAACAAAAATACAACTGCACTTGTCTCTCTGCACCCTAATCTCCTCAGCTCACCAAAAAATAGCAATAAGAGAAAAAAAAACTCGTCCAATAACATCATAGATGTTAAAACACTGGCTTAAGCTAGCTGGAGGTGTACACATATCCCACCAAATGTCTTTCATGTGTGTTGAGTTTCCCCTCATTCATTTTGCTCTACAACTATCAGAGATTTAAGTTTTTATAAGTTTTACATTAACGTCTTTAGCACTATGGAGACCGAGTCTGTGACAAATCAGATTAACAAGACTTGAAAATAATGGTCATAATCAGGGTTTTGACAAAATGTTACCAGGAGCTGAAGTTAGCTGTTGCTTCCAGCTGTTTCTGTGAGTCTTTCATCTGAGCTACATTCATACCTGCAGCATCAGACAGCAACCTGATTCTTATGCATCTTCAGCGCAGGAGATTTGCATGTATTTACGTATGTGGCACAACAGCAGTAACTTCATTAATTACTTATAAGTAATCCCTGACATGTCTACAGGTGACAAGCTACAGTTCAACAATTGCTGCTAACTAAAAGCTACTAAAGTATGCATGGATGCATTCCTAAGACCACGAATAGACCATGGCATCTCCAATTATCAAAGTAACTATCACAATAGAGCTTCCTTTGTACACCACCCCAGTGGGCTCTAATCAATCAAGATGCAATTGAATTAAAGTTGAAAGCCTGGCCTTCAAGGAGTTTAATAAAAGCATTGCATAAACTCTTTAGGAATTACAGCCATTTTTACACAGTCCCCCATTCAGTGCAGGCTGAAGAACCAATATAAACCCATTAAAGAAACAGCACAAAAGCTTCAGGAATGACCAAATCAACAACTGGGTACATTTATTAAAAGAAGGAATGCACTGGCCAGTTCTGTGGCCTGAAAAACCAAAGAAGACAACAAAATTTGTACCAGAGTGGTGGGACGAATGGAGAAGGAAAGAAACAGCTCATGATCTGAAGCTAACCACATCATCTGTCAAATGAGGCGGGGGCAATGTTATGGTATGAGCATGTATGGTCACCAGTGGAACAGGGCCCTTTGTGTTTATTGATGATATGACAGCTGATAGAACAGTGAGCAGGGGTATACTCTCTGCTCAGATTCAACCAAATGCTGCAAAAAAGGTCAGACATCCCAAAGTAAACTGCACAAGCAGCCCAAGAATGGATACTTTTCATCTGCTCAGTCAGCTGCCTGACCTCAACCCAGCAGAACTAGAACTAAAACTGAAGCCAGACCCTGAAGCAAGCAGCAATGCTTTTCCATTATCACACAGAGCTAACAATCATGCAACCCAGTCAGAGTGTACACTTAGGCTGAAACCAGTTGTCTTCCTACCAGAATCCACGGTGAAGTATTTGGAAATATCTGGTGTGTAGACATACACCAGCTACTAAAAAAAAAAAGAGAGAGCTACATCATTCTTCACTAATAAATGGCAGCTGATGTAAAATGCATCAATAAAATGCTCAATATTTCATCTCTAAAAAAGTGTCAAATATGTCAGTATCTTCAATATTCCACAAAACCCAATCAATGTTCTCAGTAAGGAAAATATTTCAGCTTCTGCTTCATTGTAGACACAAAACCAACGCTGAAACCAATTCCTGTCTGAAACTGTGCTTTGGACACTAGAGAGAGCTTTTACTCAATTCAGAACTGAAATACAGAAAGACAGCTTGACACATTAGAAAATTGTCAGCGCACAACTGATAGTGACAGTTTACTGACACCCTTTGGTTTTTACGTTATGGATAATTGCCTTCTTACAAAAGCTGTCCACTACTAACAGAGTTGTCTTCCTGAAAAGTATGCAAATTAACTGAAAAATAGAAGCTGCACTCTCGTAGCACTGTGGGAAATAAAGCAAGGATGAAGATTATATAGCTAGCGAGTATAATGTAGTCGTCAGCTAGCAGCTGATTAGCACAGCTCCTTTATCACCTGCCACATTACTTTATTTTCTCCTCCTGTTGTTCCTTGGGATATGGTGCAGCCAAGAAGTAGAGATTAAAACCATTTTTCAGAACAACTGGGAATTGGCCATGTAATAAAATGCTGGACTGTTTCTGTGCAAATATTGGAAAACACATAATTTTTCTCTTCTTTGTGGACACTAAAGCTGCCTCAGACCGACATCATTTAAATCAGTTACATCAGGTGAGGTATTCTGGGAAAGTAAAGTTTAGTCATCTAAACAGAGCTGAAGAAGTTAGCTGGTTTGCAGCACATAAGCTAGGCAAAGTAAGATCATCTTTATTGCACAATTCAGCAGCAAGGGAACACAGGAGGATTTGCACAATGCAAACTGGACAGTGAAATGCACGGGAGTAAAGAAATATGAAATTTTGGGAAATGGTCTTAAGAGCTTTGTTGAGTGAGATAAAAAAAATTTTTTTTAAAGCAATGCATAGGTCTACTGCTGCTAGGGGTCAGCAAAATTATATTCTAGTGAGAAAACAGAATGTATACAGTTAACATAATCTGGTAGAGTCATGCTTTTTTCTTAAAGATTGAAAATGCAATCATCACTGGAGCAGTTATGACGTGTGATATCATCATGTGGATGTTAGATGACAAAAAACAAAACAAAAACAGGATGAGATGAAGCCAATGAAACAGGTGATTTTCCAAACTTCTTAAGGTCCGTCTAACATTTGATTGTGTGATCAGTTATTGTTGATTACTTACACTACCCACCATAGATTGCATAACCTTAGAAGCAAGCCACAATTCAAACACGCGGGTGTGCACGGGTGCGCTCCTGCGCTCACGCTGCGATTTCAGACTAAACAGAATGCTACCAGTTAAGTGGACGCATGTTAGCTTAGCACAAAAAGAGGTCAAGGGCTTAAAAGAGAAAGAAAAAGCAGATTTGTCCAAAGGTTTTTGTACACTTCAAACAAGTTATATCTTTAATTAGTGAGCTTTCACTGTGCTCGTAATTGGATTTTGTTACCTTTATGCAGCGTTAGGCTGGCATTTCACCCGAGTCTTTGTATAATAACACAATACCTATCTGCTGGCTGAGAGAAAGCCTTCCTCTGCTGATATGAGTAAAAAGTACAAAGGTATGTCCTTGAGCATGGATTTATAATCGATAAAATAATGAAATGCCAAATTATAAAGTAGTTGCCTTTAACCAGGAGTATGAATAAAAATATGCCAGTTTGTGTCATGTAACTTGACCTATACTAAGAAAAAAATCACTAAGAAATTCACTGTACTGCTTCTGCTGCACTGTCTGACAGTTCTTTTGAACATTTGAGCCTCCAGTTCTATAAAGGTGTAAAAGATTGGAATGCTTTCTACCAGTGTGGCTGCTGTGGAGTTTATTCCTGAGCACAGTGTCAGTGGGGAGTTCATACTGGTCGTCAAAATGAAAAGGGATCTTCATCTTTGAAGCATGAACGAGCTCAGTAAGTTTCAATGCTAATCTGCCAATTAGAATATTTTTTTTCTGGACCAAAGTGTCAGACTGACTGACTGACCAGCCGCCTGTCATTCATGAGGTAAATCTGCACTGAGAAAAATTCAACACACCATAGCTACCCAATGTCAGTTTCTCAATACACACATTACAAGTTTCCAGCTATTAACCCTGAATTCCTCATATAATGCGAGGCAGAGACATGAATGGGTTTATTGTATTACTGCTCCCTTTCACATATTGATAGAAGTTAGCAGGTTGTATTAGTAGCTGGCAAAGTGAACAGCTCCTGCATTGCAGTGGCAGCATGGCTTGCTATACTTTCCCTTCTCTGTATATTGTTATAACACACACCTCCATGGCCTTGTGCTGCAAGGCGAGCTCCACCGAGACCACACGAGAATACTGTAATGAATTTAAAAAGCTGCCAAAAACTTCTCTGTCTTTTGGCCTTAGGACTCAATTTCCCTTGGCAGCACATTGAGTTGGAATCAGATAACTACCAGAAAGTGTGGAAAATCTAATGCATATCAAGTGAAGAGACATGCTGACACTCCCCAGTGACAGAAACACCGTACTCTGTACTTGCAAAGTACAAACCCAGCATAAAGCTGAAAAGAATGAAGTGGAAAGGGAGATTGGTAGAAAAAAGAAAAAGAAGCAGAACCATAGGTGGGAAGGGGATGCGCATGTTTTTTTTTTTATTTGTTTTTTTTTTTTCCCTGAGAAGACAGGTACTAAAATGGCCCTTGAGTCAATGCGTGACATGTGCAGCAATTTATTTTTAGGAGTCAGGCCCTGTGGGAAAGGCTCGTATGTGCTATACTATGTGACAGGAGCAGAATGTTTGACGAACACAGTCCCAGTCAGGCAGCACAGCGGTGTTCTGCTCCCTCACAACAACGAGCCTCCTGGTTTCAGTCTTTTGGTCAGTTCTCTCTGCCTCCATGGGTTTTGTCCCTCAGCCCAAAGATACAGCTGTTAGGTTAATCCTAAATAGTTCACGTGTGGATGCGTGAGTGTCCACCTTCCTGAGCAATATTTAGAGGAATCTCATGGTGTTTCCAGACATGCTTTTCACATCCATACATAACAGACATATCTTTGTGACATATTAAGTCTCCGAGAGATTAGGTCTATCCCACTGTTGAGCTGTAAAGGGCACGAGGACTCTTTCGCAGAGCCCTTTATTCACTTTTTCTGCAGCCTTTTGTTATGGTGATATTAAAGCTGGGTAACCAGGAGAAAATTAATTTTTTAAAGAGTAAACAAGTATAGAAAGAGCAACCTTATCATTAAAATTAAATTTAAAAAAAAGCATGTTATTACACAGACTGAGCCTATTCATCAACAATTCCTTTAAATTAGCCCTCAATTATGTTGTTTTGACAACCAATTCGAGTATATTTATTTGACATTTCCAAACCCATAATGGCAACAGAACATGTTTTGCCATTGCCACGGTAATAGACAAGCTAGTCCCAAAGAGCTGTCCCATTTCTATTTATACACCTCTTGAAGTCATACAGTAAACCACTCCCACTGCGAGCGCAGGTGATGTCATTTAGGTCTTTGAGGGTTTAGTGTTTGTACCTTAGGGCCTTTGACACACTGCTTACCTCCTGCTGCAGCTCTTCTACCGCCAGTCCAAAGAGAGGCAGAAAGAGTGCGACACGCAGCTGTTAATATGATTAAAAATAATATTTTTACAAGATAGTTAATTAAGTTAAATGTCCAAAAATACAAAACAGTGGGCCAACAATTCAAAACTGTGAGAAAAACTCTAAATCACATTTACAATTCAAGAGTGAGTGTACAGTACACTTTTTGTTTGTAATCCCATGAATGTCAACATCTCTGGACTGTTGTCCTTTTTTTTTTTTTTCACCAGTGCATCTTCAGGTTCGGCTCCCACCCGTCAAGCAACGAGCTGATAAATAAATGCATGACAGAATACAGTGATTATTTTGCTCTTTTTTTTTAAAAATAAATACATTTTGTGACATTTATGACTTTTACACCACTTTGCCTCTCTCCTTATTACCATGGAAATTAGTTTAGCTCCAGCAACCTTCACTTTGTCAAATTTGAACTCACTAAGTGGATTTCAGCTTGCACTCTGAGATTTATTGTTCAGTACTCCTGGGGTCTAAGCAAAAATGATGATAGGTAGAGAAAGGTTTTGTTAAGGGAAGCACGGGAGTATTTGGAGTTTGAGAACTTTAAAAGTACTGCTCGGTTGGGGGTTTGAAAGTGACGTCCGTAGAAGAAAAAGAAATGAAAAGAGGAAAATATATAAGGACAGAAGTTGGAGATTTGCAGAGCAAAATAGTTTTTTTCTTTTGTGTATATACTGGCTATGTGACAGAAAGAGACGGGCACACCCCAATGCATGTTTTATCCCACTTCTCAATTAGTTTTAATGGGTGTGCCTATTGCTTCCTTCTTATCACAACTTGACATACGGTATTATTATACAGTACCCCCAGGAACATAGCTTCCACTGATTTCAGACTAATGGTATTCCACTGAGGCAGTTTGTTCCATTTTTCCAGTTTTATTCATAAGGTGAAGGATTTGCTGCTTTTTCACCAGACCGTCTAATATTCATAGAAAAGCACTTTCAAATATTCAGCACGCAATTATATTTAAGGGAGGGAAAGTATTTTTTTTTTGTTCGTGATGTGGCTATTGCTGTTCCCTCACAGGGTGGTCCAAAAGATACTGAACTTAAAAAATAAAGGATGATGGCTTATCGTATTGCCCTGCGATAAACTGGCAACCTGTCCGGCCTTTCCCCCTATGATATGGATGGATGGATGGATGGATGGATGGATGGAATGCTGTCAGTTTCTTTAGATTTATTATGAGCCTTGTTCCAGAAAGTGCAACAGATTGTTTTGAGCACAGAAATTTTTCAGTCTTTAAGTGATTGAGGAAAGATTTTATCAAAGTAAGATTAATTTGATTTGAACAAGTGAAAATCAATTTTTAGAGCCATTTAGAGTTGACAATTACATCTACATCTGATTTTGCTCAGTTGTACACTTTCAGGCCTGTATTTATCTCGAAATTGGCTAAAACACAAACTACATATGCTGCCTGTTCTTAAGTCCATAGGAAGTGTGTATGTTATTATTTGAGGTTATTGTACTAAAAATCTTAGAAACATGGTCTCCCCAGTCTTTCTTTAGATGTCATTACTTTGACTTCTAGTAACACTGTGAGGAATCTTGGAGTTATTTTTGACCAGGATTTGTCCATCAACATGTATATTAAACAAGTATGTAGGACTGCCTTCACTTAATAATAATAATAATAATGCCTTACACTTATATTGCGCTTTTTTACACTTATATAGCGTACTCAAAGCGCTTTACAATTTCGTGCACTGTTCATTCACACCTCAATCATACTTGGTGGTGGTAAGCTACTAATGTAGCCACAGCTACTCTGGGGCAGTTAAGTGTCTTGCCCAGGGACACAATGACAGCATGCGCTCAGACGGGGACTCGAACCAGCGACCCTCCGGTTGCAAGGTGAGCACCTATCCACCGCGCGTTCTGTACAGAACTCAGAATGAAACTGTGAAGCTAGTTTATGCTCTAAAAGCTTCCTGAAAAGCCTTCAGCGGATCCAAAATGCTGCAGCTAGAGTGCTGACAGGAAAGAGAGAGCATATTTCTCCCATAATGGTTTCTCTTCAATGACTTCCTGTTAACTACGTTTAAAATCCCTCCCACCGCATACAAAATCTTGAATAATTAAGCCCCATCATATCTTAACCCTTTCATGCACAAATAATGGAAATCACAATCAAGATTTCCTGAGTTTTTATTCTCCTTTAGGGATGAAAATAATGCAGTTGTGATTTTTGTTTATGAGCCTATTTTTCATGGAGTGTGCTTTACTAGTTTTTCTGCTCTGAATTTGAAATTTATTTCAGAATTAAAAGAGATTGTGAATGCTGATGGATTAACCTTTACAGAAGCATAAAAAGACAGTGGCTATTAACAATACTGTTAATGTAGGGTAGCTGTGACATAGCTCTATATTGGGTGACGGTCTAACATATAAGTTAACCACTGCATCGCCACAAATATGTAAATTTTTTTTAAAACTTTTTTGTTTTTGTTATTTTGTTTTATTATTATTTACCAATTTATTAGGTTTATTGGAAATAACTAAAGGCCAATGTTGTGATTATTGTTGTATAATTTGACATACGAGTGATAAAATGAAAAGTTAAGCAGTATTTTTTAATGTAGCATATTTTGTGTGTGTGTGTGTGTGTGTGTGTGATGCGTTTCTTTTCTTTGGGCAGCTCTTTGCTGGTTGCTGGTTACAAAAAAAATTGTACTATTGTGACTGACAATGCATCTGTCAAAAGGCTTACAGAATATCCTGTTGCGAGAAATGATATTAGTGTTTTGCACAAATTACTATAATTTATGGATATGTCTACTTTACTCGTGTGCTTTTAGAGGAAAGATGGCTTCTTGCCAAAAATATTGGCAAAAGTTTTAAGGTTATTTTTCCATCCTTGGATCTGTATGATGTCACTTACAGCGGATATTCCTAATATGGTTGTCCAAGGCGCCCAGCTCTGGCTGTCAGCAGCCCAAAAGGAAAACTTAATATTTACGGACAGATTTTCTTCAGTTCATTTCTGCCGAGTACTCGCGACTGTGGTGAATTGTATTTGAAATCCTGCTTACAAAATATCAACAGATTCTGTGAAGAATTGCAGGAAACTAAAGCCCCAAAGAAGTAAATGCTCACTAATAAATAATAAACTTGGATGGCTCGGCTGTTTGCGCAAGCAAAAACAATGCTAAAAAAACATTTTAAGAAAAGCTGGAATCCAGGAAAAGGAAAAGCATTTCACCTGACACTCTTGACAGGAATGTGTCCTTCTTCTATCATTTAAGAGACTGCTGATGGGAAATTTCATTAAGTTTTGATGCAGAAACTTTTGCTCTGAGACAAAAGAACATTTGTTTTCGGAATGTGTAATGCAATGGAAGACATAAACATCCCTTTTTGAGAGGACGATGACACACTCTCGCATACCTGTTGCCTGCTCGCAAGGTTTATGCTGCACTACAGCCTGCAGTATAATACAGACAGACAGTGAGGGTTCAGTAGTGTTCACGGCAGAGTGGAAGGGAAGTCTGTTTGTGTGATTGTGTGAGAAATACAGCCGGCTTTCTGCTGCCCCTGTCCTCCCACAGCACTACAGAGTTAAAACCGTTTCCCACATGGGCTGTTTGCTTGTGATTCTTAACTATGTGGAAAGAGTTGTCAGTCAGATTGAGAACCTCACTCCCCTCTAAATGGATTCAGTTCCAGTCATGCGCAAGGTGTAAAATGGACACGCTCAAGCAGACATCTCCACTGCACACGTAAGCACTCCCTATTGCAATATCTTTGCTGGAATACTGCTCACTCTCTCACTCACTTTTCTGTTCATTTCTGCGCCTCTTTCCTTCTCTTTTAAGATGTCTGTAGAGAAGGGAGCGGAGAGTGACAGAGTGGCACATGATAATGACTAACAATAAGATAAAAAGCCCTTTACTACCTAACCTTGGCAGACAGGATGAGAAGATGGGAGGAAGAAGATGGGTGAAGGCATTACCAGCATCCGCGCGCCTCTCATTACCTGCTGCCAAGATTTCGGTGCTGGCACTGGTCCATCTTTCTTTTTGTGTCCTGAGCAGAGAAAATAAAGGTAGCAGTTCTTCAGTTTTCTTTCCTTTTCCATCCTAGTATTTAACCTTCCTCTTCTTTCCACTGAACTTCCAACATTGTGCCCTAATCTGAAGAAAAAGGGGGAAAATGGTAAGGATAGATGTAAGCGCTTTGTTAAATTATAATGTAATAAAACATAAAAACCCAACATCCAAGTCAATGATAACCTTAAAACCACCAATAAAGTCATTGTTTTCATCTGTAATTTCATGTATTAAATTAACTTCTTTTTTTTTTTTTTAACTTTGAACTTTTTGAAATACAAAGCCAATTTTAACACAATTCTATGATTTAAATCAGGGTTGTGATGAATAAATTGAATTCTCAGCAGTTTGTATGGGTCTGTTGACTGAGCCATTACAGCTGAACACGCAATATTGGAACCGTACCTCAGGTAGTTTAGTTTGCACAATTTCTGCAGATATTAAAATGTAATTATGAGGGTATCTTTCTAAGCACGATAAGCGACCTGGGAGGAGTGTTTTAAGTCCTGTCAAAGCCCTGACATTTTGGTGAATATTTAAATTGCTGGTGCAGTTTTGCTCCAAATGAATTTAGATTGAACGATCTGTTTTAAAGTTTTCACCTCCTGAGTGGTTAATAATGTGTCACCTATTTTGCGGTGTCTTTTAATTTATTTTAATTTTGTTTTAGTTTTGAGCAGAATTGCTAATCAGGTATTTAAGATGTCATTCTCCCAAGTCAAAATCACACGTGGGTCAGTTCCTTTAATGCTGAAAGAGCACTTAATCGAGTAAATGTAAAAGTGACCGAAAAATGGTGCCTTAAATGGTAAATGGACTAGTTCTTATATAGCGCTTTTCTACTCTGACTGAGAACTCAAAGCGCTTATACTGTACAACATGTTTGCATTTCACAAGCACTTCCATATGAATCTAAGCTAAGTGCTTTTATTATCTAACAATCATACACACATTCATACTCCAACACTTCCATCGGAGAGCAACTTGGGGTTCAGTATCTTGCCCGAGGATACTTTGGCATGTGGCCCGGAGCAACCACTGACCTTCTGATCAGTAGGTGACCCGCTCTACCTCCTGAGCTACAGCCGTAAAAAACAATGTCCCCCCTTTCTGCAGTGCAGACAGAAAGAGGAAAAAACACATGCACTCCAGAAGTGCCTGTTGTATGTACAATATATCAAAATCACAGGTTCTACATGTCTTTGGATAAAATCAAACATTAGTCAGATGTAAGGACGCAATAACAGTAAAATGTTTGTTATACAAGGGAACACAAAATTTAAAGAACAGACTAAAACATTATACAAAAGGACACGGGAGTGGGCAAAACAATAAAACAAAAACACAAGGAACCAAATTGTCTTTGGAGCTTGAAAAAAAGGTGACTGGACTTTTTCAAGTTCCTTGAAAATATCCCACCTCTTTTCTTCAGTTCTCAAACCAAAAGGTGGAGAGACCCAGGTATTTAAACCCCAGTGGGGGTGTCCCCTGGAGGTGGTCATCCCGCTCTGTCAAGTGACCTCCAGAGCTCCAAAGATTTTTTGCTTTTCAGTGGTTTTGAGAAATGGCTGGTAAGTTGTGTCTCCAAATGCCTTTGAACAATTAATTTATTTTGTAGTAGATTTTCTTACTGTGAAACTCTGTAAGTGCTTGTTATTTAAAGGTTAAAATGCATAAATGCACATATGCTGCTTTGCTATTGATTCTTTAACTAGACTACTACTGGACACCCAAACTATGAGTGACTTATATAATAATATTAATAGTGTTAACTAAAACCTATGGGCATCTCTTGGTGATTGAATAATTTTTAAAAAAAAGTATTTTGAAGTTAAAAAGTTTTCATGTTTTATCACCACTGGGCAGCTACGTGTGACTGTGGACATCTGTTAGCAACCAAAGCACTTACAGGAAGGTTCAGTACAGCATCCTCTTTGCAACCAATTTCACCCAGCGCCATCCAGCAGCCTCCAGGAAACACTCACCTACTCATCTGGGAATACACATTTTTCCATAGTGACCAAACGTTACTAGATTGTTGCCGAACAGTCCCTAGGCCTGTGTGACTGGAGCCATGGTAACGCTAAGTACACATTTTATAATATGTCAAAGTCTCAGCAGATTCCAAACTGAGTTCAGACTTTTGTACTTAATTCCCCAAAAGTGTTTTATTTTACCGTTCTATTTGTTTGGACAGTAAAATATTCTCAAAGTTACATTAACACCTGCATTACAAAATGTTTGGGTCTAAAGAAAGCATGCACAAATCTTAATGCTAATTACTAATTATCCCCTTGTTGACACACAGAGTCACTCTCACACACCTCCGCACATGCTCACAAACAAGCAGACAGTAACTTACTGGTGAAAAATATCTCCACATGCACGCACAGAACTGGGCATTCAAGTAATTGTCTTGTTAGTTAGTTTGTGCGTGTCAGACAGCTCACCATTCCTAATCTGCATAATCAAACAAGCTTCCCCTGAACACATTCTGCAGCATTGTTCATCAATTACTCATTTAGTATTAATTAAGACCTGCTCCAGCTTTTAAATTGGAATTTGCAGATAGCAAGTTCTCCCGAGGTTGCTTACTGTCTCTCTTTTGCTTCCTGCCCGGCAAAGTTTCTCACTGTGTCATCAGCAGCTAAACTGAAAACAGCCTCAGCGTTTTGGGAAATGACTTTATTTGTCAAAATGCTTACGGTGGTGATGGGTGGGGGTGGGGGGTAGTAACTGATGAAAAAAATCTATATTTGAATTAACGAGAGAGCAATACTAGATGACAATCCAGCTAACAGCAACATTTGACTTGAAATCTGGAAATCAAGGGTGGTAAAATATTTGCTTCTTCAACTTTCAATCATTTTCATGAAGTCTGATGCAGAAACTCTGTAACAGCATACATATATTTAATGAATGAATCCAAAAAAGAACTAAGTAACTAAATAGCTTCTCAGTACATGAAGAAAAACCACAGTCTAAACTCTATGCTGTGCCCCATATATTATGAAAATGTTTAAACCTGAGTCGAACAGTAAAAACATTATGTACATATGTATTCCAATGCCATCATACACAGAAATGGATGAACTACCAGGCAGCCGCGCAGGCTATTACACCGCTTTGTAATGAAAAATGCAGTTGATCATACATTATGCATATAAAAGATGTAAAACTGTGTTTTACACCAAAAAAAAAGGAGAAGTTTCCATAAGTGTAACAATACCACAGTTTACAGCTCTGTGTACAGGTGACAATGACAAATAAAGTCTCAATGCTTATATCCAATTCTATATAATTGAGACGGTCGTCTCAATTTGGAAAAAAGCCAGATTTCTTAAAGATGTGCAAACGCAAAGGTGAGAAGGCAGAAACAACAACAATACGCATGCAAAACCTACTCCCCAAAGTAAACAGGAAAAACAAACACTAATACCAAGACATGTAGTTCAGGATAAAACAAGAAGACAAACACAACTGCAAACTCCAAAACTCAACAATATCACAAGAACCCAACACAGCATCAATTGAACGTGGGACAGCATATGTATCAAGTATATTTAAACAAGCACATGGTTATTTAAGGGAAACTGTCATGATGCAGCGTACAGTAAATAATGTTTTTTTGTTTTTTTGCACTGTGGACCCATTTACAACACATGGCCTTCTTTAAAATGAACACACACGCGCATGATTGCAGATGGAAGCGCACATGTTTGTCATGGATTGCAAGGCGAGCAGAAGGCGAGCGGCTTATTCGCAGTTCTCAGAAACAGAGTTCAAACTAAAAAAACAAACGGCAAAACACAAGAAGGACAATTTCAAAATTGAGCCAAGAGATGTGCAAGAGTCCCTAAATGAAGCACACATGGCAGTGGTACAAATGTGTGCGCATAATGAATAGCAATTAAAAATGTGGCCATATTGTGTGCTTCAGGTCTGCCTGATAAACTAGCACAAAATTGAGCTAGTAGTTTGGGGAGGTAAACATAAAATTATACTTAAAGGAATGTTATACAGATTATATGTGAGGCTTGTTTACGCCTTACTTTTTACACACTAAAACAGGTGGCGGACGCTGTGAAGATGCAGAGTTTACATAAATTGTTTGATCGGGTGTTTGTTTGTTGGTAGCTCGACAACTTCCTGGCAGATTCTGATTAAATTAATTTCACACATTCAGTTGGTCCCAAACAAATGAGGCGGATGATCAAAGAACCTAAATGTGCCTTTTTGGAAAATTCAAAAACAGCAGGAGTTCTGAATTGTCTCTGTAATAATTCTGTTCCTATTCATTAGCATTTGTTTGTTTTTTGTTTCTTTCTCTTTTTTTTTTTTGTTGTTTATTATTATAATTTTGCACCCGCACATGTGTCTTTTATGGGTGGGCGCGGGGATGGGGTTCACCTACGAGTTATAGAATTCACAATCAAATGCCCCTCATGTAACCACAGCACCAAATAAACTTATCTCACAGAGCGAGACACAGCCCGACTTAATAACAGCCATCAGTCTTCACAGTGTAAACAGCACACTCTCATTACATTTGTGTATACTGGGTGAGTGAATTAGCACATGTAGTGTCTGTGAGGTATGAGTTTGCATGGCAGAAGATTGTGTTTGCATGAGAGAGAGCGAGAGAGAGAGAGGCACAGTGAGAGATTTTGTCTCATTAATAGTGTTGTTTACAGACAAGAGTTGGAGAGAGTTGTGAGTTGGAGATAGAGACGGCAGTTGACTTCCAGCAATTTAATTTTGATTATAATGACAGCATTTTTGCTCAAATGTAGATTTTATTTTATTTTTTCACATTTTGCACCCCTTCTGTCTTCTGCTGCTGCTTTCAGAATTCTGAATTCTTCTTCCTCCTCTTGTCTCTCTCCCATGCTCCGTCATATATTTCTGTCTCTCGCTTAACACTCCATTACTGCCAAATTCCCTTACTAGCATGTGTCCCCTTGGCCTGAGGACTAGTGTGTTCCCAGACTTGGCAGAAGCTCTGACGGTTCATTGTGCCAGGAAGGGCCAATATGACTGGCAGTAGACAGGGTGGGCTGCTCCAAGCCCATCACTGGGAGGGGGGTAAACAGAATCGACGGCATGGCTACAAACTCACTTGGGTGTGAAGCAAATGTCATCCCAACTCTGTTCATTCTTCCCTGCATTCGTATTACTTTCATATGGCTTGCACTGTATTTTGTGTGCAGCAGACCACTGTGTGCTTTTCTGAACCGTGTGAGTTGCAAGAGTTTGATATAACTCCACTAAAACCATAGTTTTAAAGCTAAACTGCTGCTAGAAGACAGACCTGTCTGGGCTTGATTGTATGAATTTGCATTCATCCAGTTTCCTAACTGCTCATCCAGCGGGTGGCTTGGATCCTATCCGAGCTGTCGTAGGGTGAGAGTCAGTCACCAGCCTTTTGCAGGGCTGACACAGAAAGACAGGCAACCATTCACATCTGTGGCCAATTTAAAATCACCCATTGACTTAACATTGTCCTGGGTTTTGGGCCCAGAGTTTTATATGTTTTGGAGTCTGAATATTTGGAATCCGTGGTTTGTAGCTTTCAGGGGTTTCTTTATTTTTGTAAGCAGAGTATACCTCTTCATTTAGTCTTAGTGCTCCTGTTACTTTTGTATTCTGGGTTGCTCTTTTTTTTGTTATTTATATCTGTTTCTTTGTGCTTAGATTCAGTCAAGCCTCCCCAGTATCTCCTTGTAGCTTGTTGTCAAGTCTTCATCGCTGTGTTAGGTGTTTTCCTGTTATGTTACTTCCCGTTTTATTGTGGCACTTTGTTGTCTTGTGTCTTGTATTTAGTTTTACTTCCCGTGTCTTGTTGTCAGCTGTGTTTTGGTACCCTGTTGTTTCCACTTTCCTTTATAAGTGTATACATAACCCCAGCTTTCCTTTATCTTTTCTCTGAACATCTGTTTGTCCTCCCCTTTGTGTGTCCCTGCCATTTGTTGCAGTGTCTTGTTGTTTTGCCTCATGGAATTCATATTCTTGGAACTATATCTCTCCCATCATTAAAAGGTACATTTTAAGTTCACCTTGTTTGTTTTGTAGTCCTTGTGTTTGCGTCCAGTTCCTGGCAATCCATGATAATGCATGTCTTTGGACTGTGAGAGGAAGCTGGAATACCCAGAGAAAATCCACACAGGCACAGGGAAAACATGCACACTCCACATAGAAAGCTCAATGGATTTGAACCCAGGAACTTATTGCTGCAATACAAAAGTGCAACCTAACCGTTGTGAATTTACAATCAGATGATAAAAACTATGTGACACTGATTGACAGGGATTAAGGAGTGCCAGCTTTTTGGATTAAAAAATGGTATTGACCAGATGCTTGTCAGTTTGTCGCCGCATGAGTTTTAACCAGCCTGTTTTCATTCCTGAAGCATCAAAAGCTTCTGTTTTGTCAAAGCCGCTGGCTTCAGAGGGGCTTTCCTTTCATCTCTTTGCCATCACACACCCGAACTTCAAATTTGTCACCGAGGAAGCATTTATTTTAGGAACCTGTGTTTACTACTTTACATTTAAATGCACTGCATACCCTTCATGCATCACATTTTAGTATTTCAGGTTAACACTGTGAAAAGCACCTAAACAAACCAAAGTGAACAGAGAGTGAGCGTAAAAGTGGAAAGTAACTGAAAATGAAATCTACAAACAGTAAACTCTCCTGGTTAAGAAACCTGCAGTCTGAACCTTGTAACCTGTTTCTGACTAACTCAAGAACTACCAAAGGGGGTAATTTTTTCCTGGCATTTTAAAAGCATGCAACTCTGTGAAAATAAAATCTCATGATCCTTTATGTCAGGAATCTTTCCTAAAATAGGGTTTATTCATAACAATTGAATTTTGCAGGGTGCATGATTTAATTATTTTTTTTTTTTAAAGAGCATTTATACCTTGAGCCACTGAAGGAGTCCTTATAATAACCACTGTAAAAAAAAAACTTTGCAGGGCTGGTTCCCTACTAACACATTTACACACATTTGATAGCATTTGAGAGCCAGAGCTAGTTAGATGTGACTGATGTAGTTACTGTAGACAAAATATGAATAATTATTACAGGGCGAGATGTGCCACGCATGGGATATTGAGCCAGGGAAGCGAGAGATGGCAAACTTGTGGAGAAGCAGTGGGGAACCTTCCCAAGCAGTGTCCAGAGTATGGAGAACACAAATATTTTAGAAATCTGTCAAAAACCTGTTTAAAACCAAAAATGATATTGTCATTTGTTAGGCACATAAACTGAAACCATGTTTTTATATTAAAATTTGAGCTGGCATGCTGGATGTTTCTCAGAAGTCTGAAATTAATCAAGCATAATATTCAGCCACTAAAGCTAATCTTTCTTTTGGGAATGTAAGGAAATACCAGTAATTTGGCATCTTAATCAAAAAATAATAACATGCTTCACTATTTATTTCTGCTTTAACGTAAAACATTAAATTTGAAAATGAATGGATAGCAACAATAATTAGATTTTAGCATCAAAAATATTATTAAAGAATATGTGCACACTGGTGGAATAAACATTACAGGAACATTTTTAAATGTCCATTTTAAATGTGGCAAAAACCTTAAATAAATATGTTAAGTGCTCTCTGTGTCTGAAAGTCTGCTGAAAGAGAAAAGACTGATATAAAGTTTTAAACCTCTGTTCAAATGATGAAAAAACGGATAAAGTAGCTTGAAATGTTCCTTTATTAACATAAACAATGTTTTATTTATATATATATATATATATATTACTGCAAACCTTTTTGCAGGAAAATAAGCATAATCCCATAACCTTTTTTTTTTTTTAAAAACAAACATTGTAAAAAAGCCTGTGTGTGTTGCAACACGTTTGCTTTACTTGGATATGTTTTCACCTGTATGTCCTGTTGTGTTAATATTTTTTTTAAAAAGCCCTCTGGGTTAAGATGTGGAAACTTAGCTAAACATTTTGTTCCACATGCAAGCTTATTTTCTACTCCAGTGCAAAAGTACAGGAGCAGTGTAAAAGCCTTAATACATAATTCACCACCATCTGTCCACAGCACATGTTGTGTAATAAAAGCTGTCTTGTACCCTCTTCTGCTGCCTCTTGTCTCTATCTCCCTCACTCCAGTTCTCTTTGTGCTGTGTACACATTTTTTTCTCTCTCCTTTTTTTTAAAAATGTATTTATTTTTGTCTCACATATTCTTGTAAAAACTCCCTCACTTTTTTCTCATTTGTCATATTCCTCTTGTCTTGTTTACCCTCTTTCATTTCCAAGAGCAGTCTCCTTATCTGATCCTGTCTTGCACATTTCCTCTTTCATCAACAGTAATTTTCTCCTTCTTTTTCTTTACTCTATTATTTCAACTTTTTTTTCTTAATTCCTCTCCCTTCATCACTGAACTTTTTCTCTTTCTCTTTCTCCATTTCATAATGCATGTCAGTATCACATCTGCTGTAGCTTGAGGTCAATTAGGATTTTTCTCAATTCATCAGGACTATTGTCCAGGACCGTGTGTGTGTATCTGCATGTGTGTGTGTGTATGTGTGTCCTTGTGAGGTCTCAATCTCATCAGGTCTATTGTGGAGGCTGACAATGCGGTGGCCCTGTGAATCAGTTTCTTTTGTAGTCCTTACAGAGTCAGGAGCTGCAGTATGCGGGTGGCTAAGTGTATGTCTATCGCTCTGTGTGTGCCAATGTGTGGGTAGTATACAAGTTTAGTGCAGTTAAACAGCCCACCATTTAACCTTCCTCACAACAGTTAGTACACAGGCTCTTCATTGGTACCTGGTTTAATCTGTGAAAAAGTTAGAAGAAAGATGAGAAAGGAGGCGAGGACATGGAAAGGAAGACAACAAGAAACCTCCACCCTCTTGTGATGGCCAAACCCATGGCCACACAGCATCAAAGTTGGTAACTCCCATTTATTTTGCAATAAATTGTTTGGTTAGTTTTAAATACACATATTCTATTTGTAAGCGTGCACATTTAGTTTATGTATGTATTTTTCCTCAACCCACGGTTCATTTTGTCCATGCTTATGATTAATTTTTGTTTCTTTAACCCATACTTACCATTTGGGATTCCTGGGAGTTACCTGACTAAAGATGTTGGCCAGGGCTGAGCGCACACACGCAATGGACTAATTGGACTGCACCACCAGTTCCAGCTGGAGAGGGGGGATTTGGATTTTCTTTAGATAAATAAGCTTTTTTCTAGTTAAGTAAATATTTGTGTTTAAAGCTTAAGATTTTGCTTTCTATTTTTGGGTGTTTAGTTGTTTAACAAACTTAGCTGTACTGTGGTGTTTAGTTTAGTTGGTGATTGTGTTCTGTTTAGTTACCCCTATTGTGTGTATTAATGGTCTGATCAGCCAGTGTATATATATATATATATATACCCCTTGTGTATATATACACTCCTATAGGTTAGGTCAGTTTTGTTTTGATTGTGCAGCAAGTTTGTTTGATCACAATTTTGCCTGAGTTCAGTTTTGTTTCTTTGACCTCTATTATAAGCTCAGCATTTTTATAATATAAATTCTTGGGTTAAAATAAAACCCCTATTTTTCTAATAATTTCCTCCTGTTTTTAAACTCGGTCCCCCACATCAGTCTATTTAAAAGCCTTTTAGATTAATATGAAATAATTTTTTTCTGCTCTAGCAGTTTTAGCTGGGTGGACCATACGGCACCTCACTGTGTGTGTCTCTAAAGAGAATGAGTCCTCTATTGGGTTTCTTTGGGTGCAATAATGAGACAGAAGCAAGAGTCTTATTGTGGATGATCAAAAAATGTGTGGAACACTCTCAGTCCATGCTGCCCCAACTTGCATTTTAGATGCTGCTACTGTGTGTTGGACTCTCTTCAGGGCACTTTTCCACATCCTGCAATTTGGGTCCTATTGGTTGAAGGATTTCTGGCTGTATAGATCCAGTGCTTAGGGCAATGTTCTTGTGCCTCCATGACCAGAGGCTCTGTGCTGTTCTTTGGTCTACCTTTTTCTCGGCACTGGTAGAATTTTTCAATGTTCACAGTTCTGCTATGTGTAGATGGTACATGCTTCCTGATGTATTCGTGCATGACCCTAATTTAATCCTAGATGGTGGCTCTTTCCATTAGCCGTAGAGCATCAGGGTGCTTTTTGGGGTAGAATCATCTTCCTGTGGTTAGCTTATTAGTCTATCTGCGTACCTAATAACCAGCAGGTGGTTTGGATCTCAGTACCTAGTGGATTTATTTCTGAGCATAAGAAAATTACCCCTTTGTCTATCTAAATGAAAGAAAATTTTGAGCAATCATATGTCGCTAGATTGAAAAAGAGTGAATGAAGCAATGGACAAGCATGAAATAATGGGTTATCTTTCACAGATTTTTATAAGAGTGTGTCTTCACCAAATGTCATGATCAGTATAAAATGGAATAATGGCATGCTGAGATGCTGTCAGTGACATGTAGCTCAGGAGGTAGAGCAGGTCACCCCCTGATCGGAAGGTCAGTGGTTTGATTCCTGGCTACTCCAGGCTGCATGCCAATGTATCCTTGGGCAAGATACTTAACCCCAAGTTGCTCTCCAATGCAAGCGTTGGAGTGTGAATGTTAGCTAATTAAAGCACTTAGCTTAGTTACATATGGAAGTGCTTGTGTGAATGGGGTAAATGTAAACATGTTGTATAAGTGCTTTGAGTGC
>VUQJ01019232.1:1601-12562 GCA_015108635.1 Andinoacara biseriatus | reverse complement strand
GGGGATAAAGAGTTGGTCCAGCGTTCCACAACCAGGATGAAAACCGCATTGTTCCTCCTGTATCCGAGGTTCGACTAACGGGCGGACCCTCCTTTCCAGCACCCTGGCATAGACCTTACCGGGGAGGCTGAGGAGTGTGATCCCCCGAAAGTTGGAGCACACCCTCCGGTCTCCCTTCTTAAAGATGGGGACCACCACTAGGTTTGCCACCATCTACAAATGTGAAATTATTTTTACTTAAAGTAAAAGCTGCAAGAGGAAAATGGCTTCTTCCAGAAACAACTGGACCTTGTTGGCACCAGTTCTTGCTCTTGGGTGAGCTGCTACAATCATTTTATGACAGAATGTTCCTTCAGCTCGCTAAGGACACGCTCTGTATGTAAGGACATCGTGGCAGAGGTTGCACAGTAACTTCACAAGCTCAGCATTTCAGAGATGTTAGAAAAGGTCTTTAGTTATAGTATTTAAATGCTGACTGGCTCAAATGTTGTATTTCCTGCTGTCATTAAAATGTAAACTGTTCTCCATAAGGTGAGTCAGTGTAAGCTGTAACAGCATTTGGATTTGTGGACGACACATCTCTGTGCACTTACAGAATTCGTGTATTAGTTCTGAGCACTGGCAGCAGCCTCAGCAGAGCCTTCTCTGAAGCAGAGTATTTCTGCAGGTCAAACACATCCAGATCTTCTCCTGATGACAGTAAGATGAAGACCAGAGCTGACCACTGAGCGGGAGACAGTTTATCTGTGGACAGACTTCCTGAACTCAGGTATCGTTGAATGTCCTCCACTACAGAACGATCATTCAGTTCGTTCAGACAGTGGAAGAGAAGGATGCATCTTCCTGGAGAGGGATTCTTCCTGATCCTCTTCTTGATGTACTGGATTGCTTTCTGATTGGTATGTGAGCTCCTTCCTGTTTGTGTCAGCAGGTCTTGTAGGAGAGTCTGATTGGTCTGCAGTGACAGACCAAGGACAAAGCGGGCAAATAAATCCAGGTGTCCATTTGGACTTGTTAATGCCATCTTCACTGCAGTTCTTTGGATGCTCAGAGCTGTAGAAGATGTAGAAGCTTTGCTGAAACACATGAGCAGACTCTGAAAGGTCACCCGGGGGGCCTGCATCACATTTCTGTTATAGGTAAGCAGTGATATGCTCACATAGACAGCAGCTAGAAACTCATGAATGGACTGGTGACTGAAGATGAAGACCTTTTTCTGGTCTTGGCCCTTCCTCTGGCCACAAATCTGCTTGAAGATCAGTGTGAACAGCCCTGAATACGTTGATGCGTCTTTGACGTTAATGCCGCTGCTTTTCAGGTCCTCCTCGTTAAAGACCGCGTTTCCTCTCAGCAGCTGTTGAAAAGCTAGTTTAGCCAGCGACTTGATGAACTGAAGGCACTTTTCTGGGACACACTTCTGCTTTGTGTGGGTAATCTGAACCACCAGGAAGTGGATGTACATCTCAGTCAGGGTCTTGGGCAGCTCTCCTCCCTTCCTGGTCTTCAGCACATCCTCCAGAACTGTAGCAGTGATCCAGCAGAAGACTGGGATGTGGCACATGACGTGTAGTCTTTGGGATGTGTTGATGTGGGAGATGATCCTGCTGGCCTGCTCCTCATCTTGGAATCTCTTCCTGAAGTACTCCTCCTTCTGTGGGTCAGTGAACCCTCTGACCTCTGTCACCCTGCCAACATACTGAGGAGGGATGTGATTGGCTGCTGCAGGTCGTGTGGTTATCCAGAGGTGAGCAGAGGGAAGCAGATCCCCCCTGATGAGGTTTGTCAGAAGAACTTCTATTCTGGTTGATGGTGCCACATCATTGGATGTCTCTGTTTTTCCTGTAAAGTCCAGTTGAAGGAGACTTTGATCCAGTCCATCAAACACAAACAGAAGTCTGGTTTCATTTTCGTCTCTTGAGTTCTGCAGACTAGTGAAAACATCATTTAGAGTTTCTTCTTTGATACCACTGGCTGAAAAAGCTGGGATACATGTGTGAATGAGCTCTGCCAAGCTAAATCTTTCTCCTCTCCATAAATTCAGCTGCCGACAGTCGAAGGGGAAAATCAAATGGATGTCCTGATTGGTTCTTTTTTCAGCCCACTCCAATAAAAACCTCTTAACAAGAGTTGATTTGCCGGTTCCTGCAGTCCCGCTGGTCAGCACGGTCCTCACAGTTCCGTTTCTGGAAAGCTCTTGGAAGATGTGACTGGGTTTAACCACCCTCTCTGACGCAGTCTCAGACACCCCGGCCTCATGTTGCAACTTGTATTGTATGTTACATTCCTCTGTGATAAACAGCTCCAGGCTTATGTCACACAAAGGTTCCTCATTCTGGTTCTCGATTCCCACCTCCTTAGCACACCTGAAGATGTTCTGGAGCTCAGACTGCAGTGTGACCTGGTACGATGGGTCAGATTGTGGAGGCTGAGCTGCCTGCACACATCTCAAATCTGTGGAGAACAAAGACACACCCATGAAACGTCACAATATGAAACACCAACACAACAACCTTTTTTAATTGTTTAATTCCCTGTGATAAATGCTGAACTCTGGTAGAACTTTGAGGGTTAATATTCCAGTGTAAGAGTTAGCTGAACGGAAGACCCAAATAGATGAGTCACAGTTAAAGCCCACTAAAAACCAAGTGAATTCAGGCAGTGGTCGCACACATGGAGGCGGTAGTGAAAGACTATCACTCAAAGTCGAGAAGAAGCCCAAAAGCACGCTGGAGTCAGGCCTGGTGGCCTTAGCTGATGGAGCCTGGTTGGGCACCACCACCTCACCGTCTCCGCTTTCTCCACCAAACTCAACCACCAGCCAGCCGATAGAGACCCTGAGATTCGTGTGTGGATTGTGTTTAGTGTTAGTGTGTGGTTGCCTGTGCATGTAGTTGTAGACAGAGAACCTGTTACCACCGTAAATATTGAGCGCTGCAGCAGGTTGTAGGAGTCAGAAGCCTTTTTTTGGTTACACCAGCTCTCTCCTGTTTATTGAGCACAGGTTCGAATCTGTTAGCCCAGATTAGGGACCACTAGAACCTTTAGTTTGTTGTTCTGGCATTGTTCTCCCCTGAAGGCAATAAACTGCTGCTTTGCATGTTCAGATTTTCTGTGTTGCTGGCTTTTCTTGGGAGTGGGTGGAGTTTGGAGTTGTGCCTCTTGTTATGCCCTGGCTTCCCCTGTGAAGGGGATGTAACCTCCGGGAGGTGTCATGGGGTTGGGTGCAAAATGTATCAGGTAGCAGTTGAGGGTGGAGGTCCTGGCACTATGGTCTTGAAACTGGGGGACTTCCTGTGGTGCAGTGAACATGTTTTTTCACTTCCTGCATTCATCAGCAGTTATTAAACTCTCTCTCTCTGTCTTTTGTCCTGTGTCCTTCCCCCTCATCCTAACCTATCACAGCAGGTTCAGTTCAATTAAACTTTATTTATATAGCACAAAATCACAACAACAGTTGCCTCAAGGCACTTTATATTGTAAGCTAAAGACCCTACAATAATGTCAGACCCTGGACCTGGTTCTTTACAAGGTTTCTTCCTGTTTAAAGGGAGTTTTTCCTTCCCGCTGTCACCGAGTGCTCATAGATGACCCCTATTGTTTCAAGGTTTTTCTCTAATATTAATTCTCCACCTTACAATAAAAATCACCTTGCGGGGACTGTTGTTGTGAATTGGTGCTGTATGACTATAATTGCATTGAAATTGAATTGTTTCCCTGCACCTTCAGGCTGGGGTTCTGACTGCCTTTTGTGCTTATGAGCCAGGCAACAGTTCAGAGTACCTAGTCTTCTTGGAATCACTGGATGGGGTGCTGGAGGGTGCTCGATTTATGCACACCTACTGGGAGACATCAACCTCTCAGTGGGCGACAATACTCAGAAACGAGTGGTGTTGTGTTACTGGATTTCTGTGCCAACCACATTCGAACATAAGCATGTCCATAAGTGCACGTGGCACCAGGACACCCTAGGTCGCAGGTCGATTTATTAATGGTATCGTCAGACCTGCGGCCGTAGGTTCTGGACGCTCGGGCGGAGTGTTGGGGTTATTATGTTATTTATATTTATGTTATTCTCTTGTTAATGCATCATGTTGCTTTGTTGTGTTTCGGTGACTCACCT
Organism: Andinoacara biseriatus; assembly: GCA_015108635.1. Lineage (NCBI taxonomy): Eukaryota > Metazoa > Chordata > Actinopteri > Cichliformes > Cichlidae > Andinoacara > Andinoacara biseriatus. The sequence goes on along the minus strand of VUQJ01019232.1, from coordinate 8,442 downwards.
TCAGGTCCCGAGTCCATGTTTCACAAACTCTCCGTCAGATCATTCCACTTCATCTTCTTCAAATGTTCCAGCTCCTCCAGCATTCCCGGCAGCTCTGTTGGTGTCGTCAGTCTTTGTCCTCACTGGAATCAGGAGATGTTTTAGAACCATTAGAGATCCACGTGGACTGCATTTGTACCTGTGAACACGTGGATCAACACTAATCAATAAGAAATCCACGAGGCATGAAGGAGACCCGATCCACTGCAGACGGGTTTCACCATATTTTTTTACAGGATTGCTTTTTTAATAGTCAGTGACCCTTCCAAACCACACAGGTGAGTCTCACCTGTCAGTTTCACAGGAGACATGAACAGTTTCACCTGTTTGTGTCTTTCAGAGATTCCAGGAGAAACCTGATTAATGTCACATTTCAGATGCATCCACATCTCAGCTGTGCAACATCACATCTTCAGTTGCATCAACTTTTAAACATCAACTTAAGTTCTTTGAATAAATGCAGAAAGGAAACCATCAGTTTCATGCTTTGAATTTAAATTGAAGATACATTCAAATAATCTGTTCCACTTTCACAGTGTTGCTAACTGAGAGGAGAACTGAGAGAGAAATGACCTGGAAGCAGGGCAGCCGTGACAGGAGCTGGTTCTCCAAATATTGAGGAAAGGAGCTTCATGCTTTCTTTGCTACCTCCTTCAGCAGACACTGCTGTCTTTAATGCCACCTCAGACTTTGATATTCCATCAGATCGTTGAGGAAAAAGAGCAACATAAGTGACAAAGTGATGCAACTTGTGTAAATGTTAATTAAGTTAAACCTACGTGTGGATTCTGAACATCACAGCGCTGAAAGAAAATCAGGTTCTTGTTTCAAAGAAAGTGATCTCATAAACTCTGCAAATTTTATCATGAAGATTAAATCCTGCTCAGCTGTGAAGGGGATGCAAGCAGAGAACAGCTCTTTGATATTTCCACTAAAAGGTTACAGTTTCTGCATGCACAGGCCAGAATCAGCAGTGTTGGTTTATGATTCATGTAAAATGATAATAATGCCGAAAGAGGATTTTTGAGGATGAGACATAATTCTCTCATGATGCATTATTTAATGTGTGCAGCGAGGACAAACTGAAGGAGATGCTGATTTCACACTGGGGGTTAATCACAAGCTGCGGTGGGGTTCCACTGAGATCCAAGAAGAAGTTGAATCTCTGGTTGAAGCTGTTGGGAGAGCAGCAGGAAGTGTCGGTCTGGCCGGGCTGTGAAGGTTTTCGAGTCTCTCTGTTCCCCACCACCGGTATCATCAGAACCACTTTGATGTGCTGGTTTGCCGAGGCAGTGGTCTCCGCGGTGGACCTGGCTTTCTTTAAAGTCGGTTATTATTACAGTCCAGGTGCTGCTCTTCTGTTTTAACCTGGGTCTCATCTTTTTATGGCTCCACTTTTCCACTTTTGTCTTTTGGATATGCTGCTGGGGAAAACTGCTGATTTACCTGCCGAGTACCCAGTGGAGGTTTTGGAGTTGACGCCACACACGCGTGAAGGCCTCAGCGCTGTTCCTGACTGTGCAGACAGTCGCTAAACCTCACCCTAACCCTAACCCTCGCTGCTTTGGCCTTGTGGGACTCTTCTTGTCAAGTGGAGCAGAAAAGCGTTCTATAAGAAGCAGTGCATCCACCATTTGTGCAACATTTGTTGTTTTGCTGCCTTTCAGCTGGGGTAAGTGATGGATGGAGGGAATTTGACTTCAGTCACAAAATGAAAGCTTTCCTAAACAGGAAAGCATATTTCTGCAGCTGCTGGGTGATCTAATAACCTGCATGCAAACACACAGTTCATTTGCATAATGACCAGCACTGTGCTGAGAGCAGCTCCAAAACCTGATAAAGGAGAAGTAAGACAGTTGAGGTCAGTGAGAGCGGCTGAAGGAGAATCTGTGTTTTTGATCTGAAGAATGACTCTTTGCTGCTGGGACTGCGAGAGGTCCTGAGGACAGAGATTCAGGTGGAGATCTATCCAGAGCAGCAGTCACATGGTGTAACATTCAGACATGAATGTAACGCACTAACACAAGCTCATTAATCACTGTAGTTTCCGAAGCTGCCCTTTGAACATCAAACACCACAGAGGAGGAAATGAAAGTTGTTCTGTGTGTTTGCACACTGCAGAGACACGATGGTGCAGTTCACTTCAGCTCAATTTAATATAAAATAGCAGCATGAGAATGTGTTGGGGTGATGTGTGTGTTTATGATCCATCTTCTGGACATTATAGTTTCCTTATAAAGTCCTTATCAGTTCTCCCACACGTTCCCTGAACGTTTCCTGAATCTCACACTTTACTTCAGAAGGGATCCAGCTGTCCCTGGTGGTCTTTTAATTAGAAAGATGTAACAGAGATTCTACTGAGTACAGCTTTACACCAACCATGAGAACAAAAACAACCTTAGAAGTTACTGTCTGCTGCCCTCCTCTGGGGGTTCCACAGGGCTCCATTCCTGGGGCTCTCCTTTTCTCTGTATACCTGCTGCCACTTGGCGCTATTTTCCAGAAGCATGATTTTTCCATGGAGGCACTCTGGTGCTCTGTCCAGCCTCTCCTCGACTGCCTCACTGACATCAGGGGACAGATGGCAATAAATTCTCTGACTTTAAAGAGAAAAAGGATGAAGTTATGCTGTTTAGACCCAGTGGCATCAGCGGTACCCCCTGCATCGACCTTTCCTCTCCATACGAGAACTCAATTAACTCAAACTTGGGTGAGAGAATGGACCTGCCTCTAAAGCTCGATACTCATTTAAGCTCAGTGATTAAAATCCTGCTTCCTTCTGGTTGGGGCTGCTGTCAAAAATCAACTCTCTTCTGTCCAAAATATCAATTAATGCTTTTATAACATCTCAATTACTGTGATACACTATTTATTAGAATCAGCCAGGCCTCCATTGTTTGACTACAGCTGGTGCAAAATGCTGCCGCTCGATTTTTCTCTGGTGCAAGCAAGCGAGAGCACATCACTCTGATTTTAGCTTCACTCCAGTTCATTTTCAAACCCATTTAAAAATCCTGCTTCTTGTTTTTAAGTCTCTTAATTTCTGTGACCCTTTTTTTTTCTGTCTGCTGCACCCAAAGCTCTCGTTCTCTCAGGGCAGCAGACCAGCTGCTTTAGCTTGTTCCAAAGGTGGAACACAAACTCAGATGTGGTTGAGCTCCAAAACATCAGGCGGGCTGCATCACTCTCTCCTTCAAAAACATTCACTCTCTGGACTTCGACGCAGTGTGAGAGGTTTACTGTGACTTTAAGTTACTCTTTTGAGTATTCTTTATTCTTTAACTTCTACAGCTCCTTTGTTACTGTTTCTTTCACCTTCTGCTCTGTTAAAGTGGTATGGGACGATACTGCTACCTCCATTCACAGGGTTGTGTGAAGGATAATGTGAAGTGTGTTTTCAGGCATGCATGCGGCCTTAATATTTCTGTATGCTGGAACTATGTGAATAAATGTTTGATTGTTGAACTTTTAAACTAGACCAAACCAACAGTGAATTAGCTTAATTACAGACATTGATCAGCTTATTCTTCTGCAGACACAAAATGCTTCACACTATTTTTAAAACATCTGCAGTCCTACTTCCTGGAAGCAAACACTGATGGGAGAACGTCACCACAACTGTTTTCATTTGGAAAAACAGTTTCCAACAGTTTGTTGTTGGGGTCTGCTCCAGTGAAATAATTCAACATCAAAATCTGGGGTACCCCTGGGATCCTGTCCAAGTCACATATTGTTGTCAATTCACATTCCTCAGCTTCACAAACAGTTTGCACGAGTGGTTTTCCTGTGCGCTGTGGTTTTCACAGGCAGCCTTCATTGCAGCATTCACTGTGTAACCGAAGACTTTTGAGTTAAAAAGCTGGCAAAAAAGATTTTTGAAACCAACCAACACATGCATTACCTTGAATGAAGCACAACTTTGTAAAAAAACAATGAAAAACCAAACAAAACCTGCAGCTCGCAGGAAGAAGCAGCAGACTTTATACCCACATGTTAAATCTAACGATCAGTTTGACTCCTGTTTAGAAAGGTCTGCAGCTCCGCTTTGACTGATAAAAGAAATATGACAGAAAGCTTTACCTGTTTATGTGAAGCCTTGACCGATGCTTGCTGCTCACTGAGGGGTACTTAGTTTGAGGAAGTTGAAGATAAAGTGGTTTGGTGTGACCACATCCTCTTACTGCAGCTACACTCAGCCTGACTCATCATGCCAATAAAATCATAGATAATAACAGTGAACATTAATAAGTGCTGGATGGGATTTGGTGTTCGTGAATGCAGGGGCTGCTGGCATCGACACATCTGCAGAAAACCAAGACAAAAGTCTGGATTATGAAACACTCATTCAGGAGTGGCGCACAAGATTTTTTTCATACCTGCAAATTATTCTGTGGACTCTAAGAGGCCTAAAACAGGATGACACTACTTCCTGTTATCCATTCTGATACATCTGCGAAGTAGGAGGAGCTTTCTGAGCTCTCCAGGTCGTGAAAGTATGGCACAAACATCAGCCATCTTTATTGTTCTGTGTAAGGTTATGAGGCATGGAAACATTCACCTTGTGCTTGATTAAACAATGTTCATATTCAAATAAATACACTGGTTAATAACTCTCAGGCACGTCATGTATTTGATTCTTTAAGTCAGTTGCTGAGGCTCCCCTGCTGCTCCACCACCAGGTGGCAGCAGAGATCAGTGTGTCAGATTCCCTGCATAAGTCTGTGTGCAGGGAAACACCAATAGGATTGTTTTTTGGTCATTGTTCTCAATAACTGCCCTCAAATGTGTTAAAGTCATGAGCTTCTGAAAATGTGAGCAGTAGAAAGTTGAGATATTAGTGGTAAAATGTAGCAAACAAAAGCAGGAGAGGAGAGAGGAACCCGATGGGAACACATCAGGACTCATCAGGGAACTAGAAGGATTTCACAACAAGACAGGAAAGACTAATTCTGCATCCACAGCTACTATGGGGAGACGGGAGGGCAGAATGGGAATACGAAGGGAACAAGAACCAACCAACTGGGGCAGAAGAAGAGCTAAAAGCACAGAAAAAGGAGAGACAGCTGAAGATTTACCTTAACAGGTAACCAGAAGACCATGGGACAGGACACACACTAAGGACAGAGACAAGACCAGGGTGGGCCGCAAAAGGAATAAACATCATCGAACGGGCAGCATCATAACTAAACAGGGAACAGAAACAGCAACGCAGAACCAAGAACAGAACCCAGAACCAAGACCAAGAGGAGAGAACAAATACTAAACACAAAGCGAACAAGGACTGAACCCCAGACACACAAACACAGAGATGAAAACTATCCCAGACATGGAAACAAAACAAGAACTCAAACCTAGAAATATAATTATAAGGAACAACCCAGGAACCTGTGATGAGACCAAACTCAGAACTCGGGGTCCCAGACTCAGGGACCATGGCAGAATGTTTTGGGTATTTTAAAGCTGATATTGTGCTGATGTGGCTCTGTCACAGTTATCTTTGGTGTTTTCCATCAGTTTTGACTGGTTTTCAGTTATTGTGGCAGGGATGCAGTTTGTTTGAGCTGCTGCTGATTTCCAGCTCCAGGACGGGTTCATACGAGTCTGTCATGGTAGATTTGATGGCGACGGTCTCGTCTTTGTAAGTCAGACCGGGATCTTTAGCTTTGCCTCTCACAAAGCCTTTCTGCATCTTCTGATACATTTTAGTATAAAGGTGACGATCGCACTTGGTGTCCCTGTCGAACACTCCGACCGCGTGCCAGTTGGAGTAAAGGTTGAAGTCATAAGGAACGGAGAACATGACGGCCATCTTCTTATCAGCTCGTCGATTCATCATAGAGGTCATAGGTGAAGACTCCCAAAGACCCGCACACCGTGTGGGGGGTCTTGGCGAAAACAGCTTGGCCGACAGCAGAAGGTTGAAGTGTTGCTGGTAAAGAAGTGTCACAGCGTCCGCTGAAGATACAATCACTGCTGGCACAAATGAGAAACACTCAGTGAGAACAGATACGTGAACATGTGATGCTACAGACACCACGAGCAGCTCACCTGGGCGTGCGCAGGCTCAGGTTCCCACTCGTGTTCCTGATCCAGACGGTGCACTGTCGATGTGTCAGACTGGATTTATGAACTTCGTCTGAAACAGAACGCAAAGACGGGAAAATTATTGGAAATCTGTTCGTACACATGCAGCTGCTCCATATTAGAACTTCAATAAAACTCTTCTCAGCTTTGAGTTTTTCATTTCACTAATTTACATTTAATTACCCACATAACCGTGTGATAGCTCCATCGACAGTAATAAACACTGCAGTTTGGTCGTGGAAACATTACCTCGGGTTGTCTCTCCACAGTGTTTCTTTTCTTGGTTTTCCTTTGGCAAGTTCTCTGTGTCTTTTGGTTTTTCACTGGATGAAGGCGCCTCGGGCTCTGCTGAATCTTCAACACTTGCAAAGAGGTTGAATTTAGCTCTCAGGAACTCCAGCTCTTCAGTGGCTATGGCCTTACTGGGTTTTACCATCGGAACCAAACAGAGTTTGAACAGGTCGCTGAAACAGAAAGGTTGAGCTGAGTGATTGTGTGTGGCTCCATTATTAGAAGCATCCTGGCTGAATCTAATGATGGAGTCTAAAAATGATGATGATGATGATGATGAGGAGACATGGGGAAAGCTCCCTGATCTGCAGCTCATTAAAGAGGACTGAAAAAGTTCAAGAACATGTTTGGTACCCGTCTTTTATTAACACTGATATTTAACACTATCCTCACACACTGGTGCTCAAACTGGGAGAGCTGGGCTGCC
>VUQJ01019219.1:14936-28576 GCA_015108635.1 Andinoacara biseriatus | reverse complement strand
GACTCAGCACACTATTTAGCCTGGTCTTTGATATTGTCTATGCCCTTGTTTAGGGATCTGGATGCTGGCCTCCACTTAGTGTGAAGAAGCTCACCACTTATTTATTAAGGATTTAGTAGGGATCTTGTGCATGTTCTCACAGGTGCATGAATACGGGTGGACACACACGTGCACACATACATGGGCACGCACACACAAAAAAAAAAAAGGGGCCAATGATGTAGAATACCAGCCGAACAGATGCCTAGGACTGCAGCTGCTAATACAGACGGAATTTCAATTTCCTGTCTGTTTCAGCTACATGACCGGGATATCTGTCAGGATTTTTGTTTTGTCTGAGGACCCCAGAAAAAAAAAAAAAAAATCTTATATCAGTTCTGATATCTCTTTTGTCTAATTCATGTCTAAATGTCTGAATGTATTTAGCTGCTTTAATTCAGCCACTAAATTATTTCCTACAACTGGTTGCATCTATGAATGTTTCTTGGTTCAGTGAACAAAACAAAACAAAACATTTGTATCACCTCTCGTCTGCATTGTTCATATCTACAGCACTTAAAATCTGCCTCTAAATGAATGAAAAGAAATAACATTTCTCATGAATAATCATCACATGACTTACTGCAGACACAGAGAGTCTGAATATAAAACCTTATAATAAACAGATTTCCACTGGGTCAGCCAACAACAGCAGACATTAGCAAGCAATTGTCTCTTTCTTCAGATACATTATTCCCATATACTGGGTAAATCCCCCTTTGGTGTAATTGCATGTAAAAGCCATTATCATCTGGGTCCATGCTAATCATATTTTGAGGCTGGGCTCTGGGGTAATTGTTGAACTTTCTGTCAATGTGTGGAGATAGAAATGCAATCCTGGCACTGGCATAGCTGCAGCTGCTTCCCTTTTCTGGTCTGAACCCCTAAACCACTACAGATTGCTTTTCATTTTGCCCTACAGCAGACAATGAAGCAGAGTTAAGTTCTTTCGATGATTTGGGGTTTTATTGTTGTTACTGTACCTTGAGAGTTGGCACCTCACTCCTTGGAATGAAAGATTGACTCCATCGTGCCTCAGCAGCAGTGGAAAGAAAAGAGAAAGAAAGGCTGGCAAAAAAGTAGAATGAAGGGAGAAAGAACAAAGGAGAGCGAGATGGAGAGTCTCATGTTAACACTGTATGTGGAGGCAGCTGTCTCAGAGCAACTCACTCTTTGGAAACACTTACAGGCTCATCAGTCAAAAGAGCTGCACCTGCAGCTATGCTCGTGTGTGAGAGAGAGGCACTCACGCAAACATGTCACTGTTAACACGTGAGCGGCCAAATTTGTATGTAGGATAAATTACATTTTTGGAAGCACTTACTAATCTGTATTTACATTTCTGCATGCATAGTTTACATCTCTTGCATGAATATTATCGAAATACTTCAAACTTCCTCTCTATCAGCCACAACTCGCTGTTTCCACAGTGGTTTTACTGATCAAGATATAGACTGATATAGTAAAGGCCCATACAAACAATGAAATGTTTGACTGATAATGGCAGCTCCTGACATCTGTTCAAATATTCCTTAGACCTGAGAGTTCAGCAGGAATTGAATGTTTTGTTCTGAATGTCTTTCTTAGTAGGGTAACAAAAAGCAATCACATAGTCCATGTGATTGCATTATATTAAAAAAAAATCTTTGTTTTGGTTATCTTAAGAGTGCAGATGTTACCAATGGCTGGACAGCAACTCAGACGTAAATCTTCATAAAAAAAAACCTCGGGAGAGCTTTCCATAATTTTAATATGTACATACAAAATGTGAACAAATATATTCATAACCACCAAGTCTCATGAAACATTCATCACAGGGAAAGACGGTAATGATTCCGGCATCACGTTGCTTGGGAAAATATATGGCTCCTAATTACTATGCTATCAACCATATTTGGCTTCCCAGTTTATCATACATAATATGGGTTTGAATCACAATCAGAGGCAGGACTGTGCTTTGTCACTTTCTCTGCTGAGCTCAGAAAAATGTTTAAGCCAGACATTCACTCAAAGAAAAAAAAAAATCTGCTATTTTTAGGTTTATTGACATATGTCAACACTATATGGACATTTGCAGAGGATATTTTTTAATGATCTAAAGGTATAATAACTCTTGCTCAATGTTTGCTTTTATGTGTGTATCTAGTGACCAAGCAAGCAAGTAGCAACTGTGCGATTAATCAAGACTAATACAGGTTTTTTATTTAATGTTTTTATAACATGAATTTACATAATATTTCTCACACATAAAAAAACGAAATCAAATGAAACTGTTTCTTTTTTTTGTGACAATTCTGTGAACCATTGCAGGAATTGAGTGATTAACAACAATATTAAAATAGTGCTGTAAATTGTTTCACCAATTTACCTCATTATTAATTATAAAATTTTGTGTAAATATTTAACATGCTATTTTCTACAAATTTATTTGCACTGATTGTGTTTGAACACAAATAACTGCTAAAGACCTGAAGCTATAGGACATGCTCCATCAGAGAAGCTGTCTCAAGATTGGCGCTGACCTGTGGAGAGGTAACATTGCAACTACTGTTAGTGGTGTAGTTAAACACATGTATCAAATTAAAAGAGTAATAGGTTGGTTGAATTCAGATGTCACGATAGATGTTACAGTATTGAATATCAGAAGACTTTACAGTTTATGTCTTCCTACACACTCAGAAAAAAATTCCCCTCGACTTCAGGGTAGTAGAGATTGAAAGAAAGAGAAAAATAAACCAAAACAAAATACACTACATGAATATTTTCAGATCTTGCACATATGGTTAATGTTTGCTATATGAGTCCATTAAAATTAGATGCAATGTGCATGTATTTAGGCAGTCTCAGACATTATTTGACAGTTATAAACTTAAACAACTCTGAGCTTTTCAATAGTAAGTAAGTCACTCAAAGAACTCCAAAGAAACTTAAATTTAACACACACACACACACACACAAACAGGGGGTAGGAGTCACAAAAATCATAACATAAGTCCGGTACCACTTTTCTTCCATTGTCATGCAAAGGTCAGTTTGGAAGCATATAAAAGAAAATTTACATCACATGAACTTTGCAATCTGCTTCTGATAATGCAGCTTTCCATTAATACCAGAGTTGAACTCTAAACCACTGAGCACTGTGGGCTAATTCTTTACTTTTTAAAGAATGAGGACTTGGTGTGCGTGTTCAATTATGTGCACGGATCTGAGTTTTGGTGAAAGGGTTCACTGGAAGTCACTTTTTTGACATTTGCATTCTGTCACCATGGTGTGGTTGTATGAATGTCATAATATCTTAAATCTAGTCTGCCATGCTCAGCACACTCATCAGGACACACAAACACACTCATATATATTTTTAAAAAAGGCTGGTCATCCAGTGGCTCCAAGAAACTTCCACAGAACTTCCACAGCACTGAAAGACAAAATCTAACCACATCAGATGACTGGAAATGAGGACTGTCGGCTAAATTCCACGGTACGGTACATTCCAGGACCACTAAACTTTCCTATAAGTAATCTAAAGTCTTATTCCTGCTACATTTGTGACTGAAATTGCATTCACAGAACTGTATTCTGCCCTGTGAGAAACTAACAAGTCTTGGTTATCAGTCCCTCATTGTTGTGGATCATGTTTGGCCCACTCTTCTTTACAACATTGCTTCAGTTCATTGAGGTCTGTGGGTATTTGTTAAACAGCTCTCTTTAAGTCCCGACACAGAATTTCAGACAGATTGAGGTCTGAACTTTGACTCGGCCATTGCATCACCTTGATTGCATACTTTTAAGCTGTTCGGTTGCAGATTTTGCTGCTGTGCTTGAAATCATTTTCTTGTTGCATCACTCAATTTCAGCTAAGCTTAAGCTGCCGGACAGATGGCCTCACATTTGACACTAGAATACGTTGGTATATAGAGGAGGTCATGGTCACCTCAAGGAGTGCAAGGTGCCCATGTCCTGTGGTTCTGTCCTCTTGTTCAGTGGTTGCAAAACGAGCCCAAATCATCACCCCTCCAACACTGTTTGGTTTGTGTTTGGTTTTCACCTCAACTCCACGTTTGTGTCATCTGACCAAAGGACATTGCTCCACAAGTCCTGTGGTTTCTTTAGATGCATTTTTGCAAACCTAAGCTGTAGTGTTGCCATGTTCTTTTTTAGAACTTTCTCCTGTCAATCCTTCTAAACAAGATGTACTTATTCCGTCTATGTCTAATTGTATTGTCATGAACTTTGACATTTAACATTGAGGCCTGTAGGATCTGACATGGAGCTCTTGGTTTGCTGTGAGGCAATAGTGATTAGCACATCAAAACTATCCTGGGTTCAAATCTAGACTGCCCCTTATGTGTGGAGTTTGTATGTTCTCATGGTGCTTGTGTGAGTTCGCTCTGGGTACCCTGGCTTCCTCACACAGTCCAAAAACATGAAATAGGTTAGGTTAACTGCTGATTCTAAATAGGTTGTAGGTGTGGATGTGAGAATTTTCTTTCTTTCTTTGTCAGCCCTGCAACAGACTAAACAAGGACTGAAGAAAGCAATTTAATTGTATGGCAACTGAACTGAACACAATATAAAACAAAACAAACAAACAAAAAGAGCAGATTAGCCCTCAGAAATGTCTTGGATGTAAAATAGATTGCTTTATATTGTTCTACATGCAGTCATGGCCAAAGGTTTTGAGAGTATTGGTTTTCACAAAATTTTCTGCGTTACTGTTTTTCGCTCTTTATGTCAAATGTTTCTATGGTATACTGAAGTTTATGCAAAGAGTTCATATTTGCTGTGTTGGCCCTCACTTTTCAAGATCTTTGCCATTTGCCCTGGCATGCTGTCACTCAACTTCTGGGCCAAATCCTGACTGATAGCAACCCATTCTTTTTGTTTGTCAGTCCAGCTTTTGAGGGTTCAAGTTCTTGATGGGATTAAGGTCTGGGGAGTTTCCAGGCCATAGACCCAAGCCACTCCCCAAGACACTCAGTTATCAGGGAAAATGACTTTACTCCAGTCCTCAGTAGTCCAATCTCTGTCATTTTTCCAGAATACCAGTCTGTCCTTGATGTTTTTCCTGGAGAGAAGTAGCTTCTTTGCTGCCCTTCTTGACACCAGGTCATCCTCCAAAAAGTCTTTGCCTCACTGAAAGTGCAAATGCATTCCAGCCTGCTGCCATTCCTGAGCAAGCTCTGCACTGGAGGTGCCCCTATTCCATTGCTGAATTGCCTTTAGGAGATGGTCCTGGTGTTTGCTAGATTGGGCACCCTGAAGCCTTCTTCACAACAATGGAACCTCTCGCCTTGAAGTTCTTGATCATTGGATTTATGGTTGATTTAGGTGTAATCTTACTATCAGCGAAACCCATGCATGTGAAGCCTTTTTTATGCAAAGCAATGATGACTGCATGTGTTTTTCTTGCAGCTAACCATGGTAACAGAGGAAAAACACTGATTTCAAGACCCAACCTCTATTTAAAGTGTCCAATCTATTATTCACACTCATTCAGCATGACAGAGTGATCTCTAGCCTAGTCTCCATCAACACGCTCACCTGTGTTAATGAGAGTATCACTGAAATGATGTCAGCAGGTACTTCTGTGGCAGGGCTGAAATGAAGTGGAAATGGATTTCTTGGGATTTAGTTCATTTTCATGGAAAAGAGGGATTTCTTTGCAATTTGCTGCTCACTCTTCATAACATTCTGGAGCATATGCAAATTGCCATCATAAAAACTGAAGCAGCAAACTTTGTGAAATCCAATACTTGTGTCATTCTCAAAACTGTTGGCTACAGCCATAACAGCTTCAAATCTTCCAGGAAGGCTTTCCACAAGGTTTAGGAGTGTTTATGGGACATTTTTGACCATTCTTCCAGAAGGCCTGGCTCAGTCGCTGCTCTAATTCATCCCAAAAGTGTTTTATCAGGTTCAAGTCATGACTGTGTGCAGGCCAGTCAAGTTCTTCCACACCCAACACACTCATTAATGTCTTTATGGTCCTTGTTTTGTGCATTGGTGCACAGCAGAGGTGGGAAGTAACAAAGTACAAATACTTTGTCACTGTGTTTAAGTAGATTCTTTAGGTATCTATACTTTACTTTCTGTATTTATTTTTCTGACTACTTTTTACTTATAGTCCCTACAGTTTTTGCACAAATATCTGCACTTTCTACTTCTTACATTTCAAAACAGGTTTGTTACATTAGCTTCATCATGTTTTTAACATGTTTCAAACAAACTGAGGTATGCTAACTTTGTGTAATTCAAAGATTGTATGAAAACCATTATATACATCTGAAAGAAGAATAAAAGTAAGTAATTCACACTATACACACTATGCATAGAATAATATAACATAATAATTTACACTGTACATTGTGCATAATAGTCCAGTTTAGGGCTCAGAGTTGAGCAGACGGATGGCTTGTGGATAAAAACTCTTCTTCAGCCTTTCAGTCATCAGGCAGCAATAATGCCGGCCTGATGGGAGCAGGGAGAACAGAGGGTGTCCAGGTGGGCTGGGCTGTTTTAGGATCTTCGGAGCCCTCAACCTGCACTGCTTGGTGTAAATGTCCTGCATGTTGGGGACGGTGGTTCTGATGGTAGGTTCAGCTGAACGAACCACCCTTTTTAGGGCCATGAAGTCCTGCTTAGTACAGTTTCCCATCCAGGTGGTGACTCTCCCATGCATGATGCTCTCGATGGTGCAGGTGTAAAAGTTCCTGAGCACCTTGAGTGGGAGCTTGAAGTCTCTCAGCTGCCTGAGGAGGTAGAGACGCTGTCTGGCTGTCTAGTTGATTTGTTGTGGTTAGTTTGCTCGTGCTCTGTCCCCTTTTTCTATCTTGTCCCTTTTCGCTCGCTCTTTTTTTTTTATTTATTTCTCAGCCTGTCAACTCTGGACTGGATTATTACAACATGTACAGGTACACAAATTAAAAAATAAAATAAAAAGACAAACATTAGCAAGAGAAGCCTATAGAGAATCTTTAGAGCTCATCTTGGAGGAACAAATATGTTTGGCACAACAGTGCACTCAGATCACAATTCTGCTTGCAAAAACTGCCAGACATGACAGGCTTAAAAAAACAAAAAAACAAAAAAAAAAACAGTTAAATAATAGAGGAGAATCTGGATGATGATCTGAACGGACTCTAGAACTTCAGTTTCTTTCGGATAAATCATCTTTTATTAATATTATTCATCTTTGTTGCATTGCAGCCTGCAGCGCACTCGTGTTTTGGACATTTATGTGAGGAAATTAAGAATAATTGAATGTGAAACAGAATCATTAAGAACCTCACTGCATTTTGTCCTGTATGTTTTTTGTTGGCACACACACAGATTTCAGCTTTTCTGCACTTCACCTGGCATCTTTGGGCAGCTGTTTTCAGTTGGTAGTTGGTTAAACTGAGGATTCTGACTCAGCATCGTTACTTTTTCTCTCCTTCTGCTGACAATTTCAGCTATTTTGCATTTCAAATAAACTTTGTCTTTTTTCAGCTGATTAAGCTCTTTCAGCAAATCAAGTTTCAGCTCTTTGAAGCATTTCGTGGCATTTCAGCTACACATTTTCAGCTTTCAGCATTCACAGTGCATTTTCTTCTGGAAATGCTTTTTTTTAGTTGGATAATAATGTTTTATTCATTTTTATATATATTGGTATTTTATTTTGGAGTAACACTTGCATTTTACAAACTTGATTATTGCTTTTTTAATATTATACAAATCAAACATTTCATAAGCAACTTGCACACCAAAAGAAGTTAGTTCACCCAAATACATGAAAAGTGGCATAATAGCAGTATTTCAGTACTTACATGTAAAGTCATTCATAGCCAACAAACATTTATTAGAAGTAAATCACTCATGTCCAGTGTTATTTATTTCATGCTGTATCAAAGATGCACTAATGATATCACACTGGCAAAAAAGGAAAATGAATCATAAAACTTAGTGTTAATACATTTAAGGCTGCTGTGCACATTTCCAACAAACATTCAAACTTTCTAGGCTCGGATTTAGAGTTTTGATTCAGACTTTTGTTAAGTGACAAGAAAAAATTTAAAGTTTGAGACTGTCTCAATGGAGCCACTTCACAATGACACATCTCTAAAAAAATAATAAAACAAAAAAAACAAAAATCATCGTTCTCCTTCTGAACCTGATAAAATATACTGAAAATGATAACACACATATGACAGATGCCATTGAGAAACATCAGGGTGTGAAATATTGTTTGTATACAACACATTTACTGTAATTTCAACTTTGTTGTTACTTTAACAGTTGCAGAAGGAGAGAGGGCGTTATATTAAATGCAAGTAACCACAAATAGAGTAAGTTTACTGATGCGAAAAGCTGCATCAATAAAATTATAATTAGGAAAACACACATTAACAATGTGTTACATTGACACTGCTTTTTTTTTTTATAGATTTTTTACAATATACTGTTCCATTATTTTAAAAAAGAAAACTGTCTAGAAACACTGAATTTCACAAACTGTTTGATTTTACTTTGGCATTTGTTGCTGCAATAATGACATAAAAAAATTGGTTCTTTAAACATGTGAATGAATTAACAGTTGTGGAAGTACCAGACTATAAAATGTTTTCCACAAGTCCTAATGAACATGGTAAGTACTGCGAATGTCTTAAATGTCATTGTTCCCAAGCAGACCTTTTCACAAAATTTGCCTGTTTTGAGATGAGATACAGCTGGATGTGCTACAAATGAAAAAACATAACTGAACATTTCCAAACAAAGTGATCTCTCTCAGTTTGGTTTTCTTTTTTTTGCATTACTGGCGTACAAAGGCCACAGTGTAACTATAATGTGAATTTGGGGAAGTTTCAGTTCTTAGCTATTGCATTAGGCTGTGCATAAAAGTAGAACCCCCACATTAGTGTTTGGGATGAGAGCCCTTAGAGTGTTTGACAGCCTCCTCCAACGACTTCCTGGTTATTAGCAGTCGCACCACGTCCTCTTTCTTCTTTGTTAGTTTTTTACGGGCATCATCATGAGTCACCATGGTCATGTCCCAACCGTTCACCTGAGAGGAAGAAAGGAACTTGGTTTGAAACAAAAAAAACAAAAAACCACTTCCAAAAATGAGCAAACAAACAAATCAAACAAAACTGGAGCAGCTTCATGACAGACATCACAGCACTGATTGTGAAGCACATAGTGCCACCTTGTGGATTCTTAGATCAAAACTCCAGTTCAGTACACACCTGCATTATTTTGTCTCCTATCCTCAAGCCGGCCAATTCTGCTGGTCCTCCTGGTGATATCCTGGTCACATAAATGCCCTGTTGACAACACAAACAACTCACCATTTCATATTTTCACAACTAGAGAACAGGTCTGATTTTAAACAAAATAATACAGAATATCCCTGAAGTACAAGTAAAGTACAAGGGGGTTTTCATGAAGTCCTGACTGTCCAGACAGAATCACCCACCAATAATTTTTGCACAATACAGAACAGATACTTAGAGAAAACATAACCGTTGTTATCAGAACGACACAGCGGGCACATCCCTCACATCAAAGTTACTGTAATCAATGAAATATGTTAACAAAGAAAGGTTTGAGGTGAAAAGGTAGAAGCCAGTATGTAAGTCCTATTATTCATCTATAACACGGCAGCACATCAGTTAGTACATTTCTGTCCCACCAGCTCAAAATGTGCAGTCAGCGGTGTGGCGTGACTTTGTGTAAATCTGAAGTATTCCTTTCTGTGAGTGCGTTTGTTGTGTTACCACCTCGGGCCATGAGTAATGTGTTCAGGCCTGTAGCTCACCAAAGTGAGATGACTGAAATTCTTGAGTTGATATTCACTCTCTCGTTAAATTGAGGACAAGATCCATATAACCAAAACTAGTGACTTGAGGAAAGTCAAACACAATGTCACAATATTTTTGTTTTTATTTCTCAGGTATAGCTTTTTAGAGAGCCTATTCTGCTCATTTCCAGCTTAATGAAGCTCAAACTTAAGTTCAGTAAGGAAGATCTGAAATCACTCATGCAAATTATTTCCCAGGTGTTTTGCCATTTCTCTAATTGACATCACATCCACTTTCCCACACTGTCAAACTCAATGCTGGCCTCTTCTCTTCTAGACCAATCATCTTTCTGCCTGCCTTCCTTGAGCCAATCAGCCTCCCTCAGTGTGCTTTAAATGTCACTGCTTACCTGTCATTCTCACTTCCAGATTCATTCTTGCAACCCACCTCCTCCCCTTCACCACCCAAGAGCTCCTTCCAAGCCTCCATCTTAGACTCCACCACCACCAGTGGTTAGACTCCAGGGATCCTGCCTAATTCCTATCGCTACTGGGATTCCCTTCAGCTTCAATTGGCCATCGGAGTCTAACCGCCAAATGCCAAACAATACACAAATGTGTATTATCAATAAATCTTCTTCAATTTCTCCCTTATTGAAAGAATTTTATTGTTGGAATCTACCAGAGCAGCTTTGCATAATTCTCAGTTCAAAATAATCCTAATCTGTACTGGCCCTCAGTACAAGCCTTCAGTTCATTAATAGAACAAAATAAGCTGCTTTAGCTCCTCTCACTTTAAGCTACATTTGTCCTACTGTTATTTTTTAATTCTGACATACTGTATTAACACATTGGTCCTAAAATCACATAAAACATCAAATCTTAGCAGAAGGAAGTTGGTTTTTTTTGTTTGTTGTTTTGTTTTTTTACTGTCAAAACCACAAAGATGTTTAACTATTTTTTACAACTTAAAATACAAACATTAGCTGTGAATTAAAAAAAAAAATCATGTAGAAATTTACCAAACAACAAAGTTATATAAAACTATTTATATTAAAATGCAAAGCTTCAGACATTTTTGTACAATTATTTACAAAACAATCAGGTGTCACAATAAGATGTTACACAAATTCTTTGTGCCCCTCCAAAAAGCAGCTCACAGACTATTAACTTTTATTACTGCAAATGATACAGCAATTATAAATTGTCTCCTCCGTGACATGCAGAATATTATGGAATGCCCCACAAAAGGAACATGTGCTCTAAAGAAGTTAATATAAAAATAACTTCACTTAAACCTCACTTAAGAGGGAAAAACTTTAACATGTATCTAAATGCATGTACCTAAATGTAGAAAGGCTTCCTCTTTGCAGAGGTTTTTAACAAAAAAGTGCTGCACCGTATGCGTGTGACACATCATAATGTGTGGTCACACTGTGTGGTTTAATTTTGTGGTATTCTGCAAATTTTGTTTGTAATTTTGTTAACTTCGGATCCTAGTTTTCTGATTTCTGTTATGAGATAAGGAGGCACCTTTGCCCTAGTGAGATGGCCTAGTGTGGCTTCCGCTTCAACATAATGGTATAAACATCATTTCTATCACAAGGTAGAAGCTGCCAAAAACTGATTGCAGATTCTACCTTGTGATAGAAATTATGTTACTTAGTAACGCGTTACTAACATCACTGATTGTATGTGTAAATGTTTTTCCGAAGTGCCACTGTACCATGCCATACAGTACTGTTTGGGTGCTAAGAAACAGTCATCCTGTTACACATATTTCGCGCCCACCTCCAGGTGACACCCAGGAAGTCAAACTAATATTTGCAAACAGAATAAAAGTGTTATTTTTCCATAACGTACATTAATTTAACAAAAGTTTAACCAGTTTAAAGCCAGGCAATGCTCCAAGCACCAAACAAAAAAAACATGAGGAGGAACAATTTATTTGGTCATATTTACAGGCAGAAACAGTCATGGAAACTTCAGGGCAGTAAATGACCATGTAACAGTTCAAATCTCAGCAAACATTTTACAGCAAATGGTTTGTAACATTACAGATTTTGTGCTTTTATAGTCTAAGTGAACAGTTTATGCAAACATGGCTAATAATGCATGATGCCCCACCCCTCCTTTTTAATTACATCATGCGGCTCACAACACGTCATAATACACAGGGCCTTGGGGGGCAGGTGTGTCACACAGTGGTTAGTGGGTGGAGCTGCTGAGGTGGCCCCACTTGTCGGTTCACTGCTGCCTGCTCCTCAATTTTATTTACATCTTAGATGATGAGGGCCTTGGGGTGGTGGTGTGGATGGGCGCTGTTGCTCAGTGCTCATGTTACATCTGTCCTACCAATTTTGGGTGTTGGGTGGCTCATGGTGAGGATGCCATCCTACGTTATTTGTTTTTCTTTTTGGGGGGGGGGGTGTCTCTAGACTCTTCTTACCCCTTCCTTCCTGCCTGTTAGGCCTGGCATGAATAAATAAAAGAAAAAGGAAACTACAAACATTAAAAAGAGTAGCCTTTAGAAAACTTAGAGCTCTTCTTGAAAAAGTGGTACAACAATGTGTTTGGATCATCATTCCAATTGCGAAAACTGCCAGACATGACAGGCTAAAAAATAAATAAATAAAAAACATGGCTCATGATATGGGTGTGACTCGCCTTAAAAACATAACTAAAAATTGAAATGCTGCACTGTACATTTCGTACTTTTTTTTCTGGATTTCATTGAAACTTTTGGTTCGGCACGAGGCACTCGGTTCAACCAACAAACGACAAACAGAGGAGTCCGCCTCACAGGACGACTAACTGGCTGAAAGGCTGCGGCGGTGGGATGCTGCTCAGTTTGGTTTGTCAGTGATGAACACTCTTAAAGGACCGCAAAACCAAAAAAGAAAGAAAAGTTCAAGCTTTCATCCAACTTTCTAACTCCAGAAAGGCAACAGAACAAGAAGAAAGTCAGTTGGCACGTTATAAACAGACTTTTCATTAGTCTGATTTTCTGTACCAAAATTGCATAAGAATGCCCAAAATCTACAAAGCAAAAGTCATGCTAACAACAACAAAAAATACATTTTAGGAGAGCACATCGCCTCCTAAAAATAAATGTCACATGATTCATATGTTCTTAAACTACCCAAAAGTTATTATGGAACCAAATTCAATAGTGCAAAACATATCAGCAGTTTACAGGCAAACTGTGCCGTCCACACAAAAATAATCTTACTCTTCAGTCTTCCTGCTACAATAATTTGAAAAAAACAAAGGAAGACGTGAGCGAGAACCATTAAATGTCCAGTGTTGCTAACATTGCTTATCATTGAGGATCTTTCTGAACTGACCACAACTGAAACTGCATTTACTTTAATAATCTAAAATTAATATTTCTTAATTGTGATCTTCTTCCAAGAGAAAGTTTGACCCTTGATATGATCAGTTTTATCCCACATGAAAAACATGTTTGGCAGAAATGTACAGTTTATAAATGCTTTTCCATTTTTTTCTCTTGATTATCAGCACTTCTTTTCAGACTTTATACAAATTTGTTGCGGCTGTTTCGTATATGTGGGTTAGTATTCCATTTATGGCATGTAATACGGAGTTTAAACAAAATATTATCTAAATATAAAGCATTTAATGTTGCACAAAGAGTGTTTATGCGACCATGGTACACAAAATAAACAGATATTGCTTGAACTTACCTATACAAATTTTACAACCTATGGGGTTGTAAAATGTGTAAAGGCATGTTTGTTACTGCATCACAAACTGCAGTAAGTGGTCATGTTCCTGCTTTTTTTTTTTTTTTTAACATTAAAGA
>VUQJ01019215.1:23021-36804 GCA_015108635.1 Andinoacara biseriatus | reverse complement strand
TGGGCTAGTGTTATCAGTATGGCAGTCTGCTTGTTTCTGTGTGCGCTTGTGTGTGCATGTGAATGTCAGTGATTTTGAGCCTGGAAGATATTGAAAAAAATAACTCTGGATGCAATGAGTAAGTGCAGCTCATCAAATGATGCGGAAACCTTGTGTTACCACAGAACAGAAAAGCTAGAGCTCCATTTGCAGGTTATACTCTAGTTTTGTTGTTGTCTTTGTATAATGTGAGTGAGCAGTATCACAATGGGGAGAAAGATGACCTTTGTTTTTTGAAGTGAACGGGAAAATGAATTTGTTAATGTAACAACATTGCTTGCCTGATGAAACTTAAAACAATTAAGACTCCTGAACTGAAATCTCAAGCAGATATTTCAGTTTATAAGAGATGCAACTTATTTCAGGCTCTCCAGGTACACATGATGGCCTCGAAGTATTCTCCATGGAAATATACACCGGTCAAGACTACACACCTTATTGACAATATCCAACCTTGACTTTGTCAGGCCCACTTAATGTATGTAACTGCACAAAGAATTGATTCTGTGTGGGCTCCTATGCTGACTCCCCTTGGCTCTGAGCCCAGTATAGCTGTCTTAGTTGTGCGTGACAGCAGATATGATGCAGAGTATCTGTAATGTTTTATGCAAGGACATAACACTATAGCTTTAAGCCAAAAAACACCAGTTAAAAAAAGTCCTAGAGACCACCATCTAAGAAGAATGATGATCTTGATAGATCTTTTAGATCTGTCCCAGAAGACAGGAACAAAGAGGGAGGTTGGAAACATATTTGGAGTTTAAAAAATATCCTCTTGCTAATTCCTAATAAATAAAACAGTTGTGTGACTTAACCCTCCCTCACTTTGTCAGAGATAGTTTGCTCATTTTTGCATATCTCCAAAGTTTCACTTGAGTCACGGATCACGGAAATGAGTGAATTTCTCAATGCAGCAGCAGCAGCAGTTTCTTTTTTTAACATACAAAGGAGATGATGGCTGGTGCAACGTGAGGTTAAAAAAGCCAGGTTGGGAAATTTTGTGTCAGCCATAGGAACCTCATACACAGTAAAAGTCTGACACACACACATACACACACACACATACACATTACAAACACTCTTGTACCACACTGTGCTCCCAGCACTGAACTCTACGTGAACTTTAAAACTAAAATATGTGTGTGATAGTAGAGTGAATGCGTACCATGACCAGAAACAGGAGAGAAAAATTTTAGGGGAGAGAAGAGAGAGGCATCATCGGTTTGATATATGTGTGAGGACCGGTGCTTAAAGATCCACTCAACTGTGTACTGTAAGTATGTGCAGATACGCATGTGTGAACTTTGCTGTATGATTGTCTCTGCGCATAATATGTGGAACAAAAAATGTGTTTGATGTGCTGTTGAGGTCACTGAACCATGTCATTTTTTGAGTAATGTGGGTTTTTTTTCCCACCCTTATATACTTCAGAAACTGGCAGTGCTCAGTGTGTTTTGTGTTCTGCACAATATGTCTTATATTAAGACATTTCTCTCTCCAGACAGAAAAGCCACATCAATTTCAAGGTGTTATCCTTAAAAAGAAGTTGTGCAATATCATTTATTTCTATCTCCTAGTGCTGCGTATCTAACAATTAAGGCACTCTAAAACTTTTGTGGTGCTATTATAGTGCTATACATAGAAGCAGAAGTCATAATTTGACAATATATCAACTTGACTATAATCTTCCAAGTAGCTGAATAGGAGAGAGTATGGTTTCAACTTGCAATGAAAAAAAAAGGAATCTGAGACTATGAGAGAGATCCGCATGCTGTGAACATGCTGCTTGTAAGATCTCCACCTATACAAGTGAAACCACGGAAATGTGTCTAACCATACTGAAGATGTTTGGCTGTTCCTGTAGGATTTCCTTCAAGGGAGAGGAGTAAGAGTGGTAAATCAATGTTCCAAGCTACTGAGCTGTACACATTAATAATACTTCATGACGACTGGAGATCATAAGGGACATGTTGTAATTAAGTGGCATGGCTAATACATCGTTTTGCTTTGTGAAGGGATCCATTTAGTGAATATCAGAAAGAAATGGCTTCAGCTTATTTAATCTAATACAAGTAGGTGAGCAGCTTTCAGACAGACAAATGAACCACAGGCCTACCTTGTTCTTGCTGTTTGCTGGCAGCAGCCGCTTTCTGGCTTGGGGAGTAGAAGGCAGAGAGGACGCTGAGGGAGCTGACCAGTTGGCTCTGAATGGAGCTCATTTTGGAAGGACCCGGTTTCCCTGTTGCTGCTGCTGCTGGGGCTGCTTTCCCTACAGGCTTGGCTGATGTTGCCTTTCCAGGCTCCGCTCTTTTCCCTGTCGTCTTTTTCTGTGCGCCGGGGATCTCCTGCTGGCTGGCTGTTTGTTGAGCACCAGAGCTGCTTCCAAGATGTGCCCACTGCTCTCCCAGCAGCCCTGTTAGACGAGTTACAACTTGACCCAATGCTGCAGGCGATGTTGGTGACTCACTGGAGCCTCTACGAGGAGGCTGGGCCTCACCCGTGTCGCGACGTGAGCCTTGGGCTTCACTTGAACCACGGCGTTGACCTGCTTCGCTGGAGCCTCTGCGCAGTGATTGTGTCTCACTGGCATCTTTGTGAGGGGCCTGAGCCTCACTGGAGCTTCTACGTGAACCCTGAGGTTGAGTTTGAACATCACTTGACCCTTGGCGAGCTGGGTGGGTCTGGGCTTCTCCTGATCCACGTCTAGGAGTGTGTGACGCACCAGACACCCTCTGTGGTGCTTTCAGTTCTTTTGAGTCACGTCGAGCTGCAGAAGTTTGAGACTGGGCTTGAATTGATTTAGGCCTAACTTGGACTTCACTAGAGCCTGGAGACACGCTCTGAGTCTCAGCCTGAAGCTGAGATTCAGATTGCTTCTCACCAGACTCCCCAGGGGGCTTTTTTGCTATGGTGTGGTCCTCAAGCTCAGGCACAGATGGTGTTTGATGTTTTACCTGTGTTTCAGACAGCTGTTCTGGTGATCGAGCCGGAAGCTGACCAGCAATCTGTTCCTGCACCAGGGGCTGAGTCTTTGTCTGGGGCTGGGCCTGCTGGACTTGACTTTCACTAGATCCCCTACGAGGACGCACAGGCACCACCTGAAGTTGAAGAGGTGCAGACTGTGCTTGCTCCACAGAGGGTTTCTTGCCTCTCTGTGGTCTTACAGGAGCTGCTGCCTTCACAGCTGTATTCTCAGCTGTTACTGCAACAGTGTCAGCAGCTACAGTTTCTTTGATTGCCGCACACACAATTTCTTCTTCTCCTGTTTCTTTCTTCTCTGTAGTCTCAGGGGCAGCCGGTCTTGTTTCAATAACTTCTGTAACTTTTTCTGTTTCTGAGTCATCTTGTCCAGGACTCACTTTAATCTCATTTTCTCCTGTTTTAGCAACTGAACTGGCACACTCTTCATCCTTCCTCACAACATCTAAAGTCTGTATGCTTTCTACAGCTGCAGCTACGCTCTCTGTTAAAACTTCAACAACTAAACGTTCGCTCTCTCTTTGAATTCTTTCATATGCTACCCTGTCTTCTGTTCTTTCGCTCATCGCTACTTCTTCTCTTTGGCTGCCTGTACTTTCAGTCACTTGACTCTCTGCTTCGGCACCTCTCGCTGGGTTGTTATCGTGCCGTCTTTCCGTCTCCGTCTCAGTCTGCTGGTCTGCTCTCTGGGCCACCTCTGTCTCTGTCACTCTGTCCACGGTGTCCACCCTTTCTGTCTCTGTCCCTCTGTCCACACTGCTGGCACGAGGTCTCTGCGGATGGTCTGTCACCATTTCACCTTCTGTTTCTGTGACTTGGTTTACCCTTTCGGCCGCTGGTGTCTCGGTCATCTGATCCTGAGTGATGATGCTCTCTGTTAATGTGCCCCGTTCCATGCTGTTGGCTCTGGGCCTTGGTGGACTCACCGCTGCTATCTCTGCCTCTGTCACCTGGTCGTGCACATCAGCATTTCTAGTCACTGGTCCTTGATCTATACTTTCAGTCTGTGGTTTGGGTACACACACTTCAATGCAGATTTTATCAGTGTCTGTCCCCTGATCAATGGTACCAGGTGATTCTGTCTCTGTTTCTTGGTTGGCACAGTCTATTCTTTCTGTCACCGTTCCTGTGTCAATGCTCTCTCTTCTTGAATGTTTGTGTGCTTCTGAGGTACAAACCTCCACTCTCATTCCTTCACTCAATTGTAGTATTCTCTCCTCTTTTAGCTTGTTCTCCTCTATTTGTTGTTTTAAAAGCGCATTAGTTCTCTCCAGCTCTTGGCTAGCCTGAATAAGGTTAGTTTCCAGTATCATTAGCCTCTCCTGCAGCTTCTGCATACCATCCAGATCCTCAGGTTTTCCTTTTTTTGCTGCAGCCTCTGTTTCTTTTAAAGCCATGGTAAGTGATATTAATTCCTCCCCTGCAATGTCCTGTGCCAGTTTTTGCACTGCCTGCCCCAGTGCACTCTCTGTTTCTTTTTGCTTGTCAGATTTTTCCAGCTGCAGTGATTGTCTCTCCAATTCTTGTGCTGATGACACACCACTTTCTCCTTGTGCTGAGCTCTCCAGCTCTGATGGTAACACTTTAGTTTTCTCTGTCCCACTTTGTTTCTCCTTGCCTGTTACTTGCTTTGATGGCCCAGCCCTTGAATCTTCTAAACCTCCAGTAGGTTGAGTCTGTAGAACTAACTTCATCGCCTCTGAAGGTCTCTGTTCTTGTGTTTCATTATTTGTCCTAGGATCATAACCTGTTAGTACTGTGGTGGATGATTTGGAAATCTGGGCCTGGGCTTGGGCTTGTAGCTGAAGAAGCAGCTGCTCCCTCTCCTCCCTCAAAGAGCAGATCTGAGCTTTTAATTCTGGGATGGTTTTGACTTGTTCTTCTAGCTCTCGAACCCGCTTCAGTGCAACAGTAATCTGCTGATGAAGACCGGCCCGATCTTGGGGGACACAGCGTCTTTCTGTTACATCTGGTGAAGCCCGGAATATGTTTTCTGTAGAGCCGTTTTCTGGTGTTCCCACGATACGGTCTGGACTGCTTGAATCTGAACTTTTACGCTGCTGCAGAGTGATGGGCATGCTTGATGCTCTGAGCAGATTTGGCCGACTCTGAATCCCCCCAGTTTTATCTTCAACACCACGAGTCCCTGCACCTACATCATCTCTGGGTTTAGCTGAAACATAGCCAGCTCCTTGACTGGGGGTCACCCTGCTGCTCTGGCTGGAAGTCACTCCTTCGTTTGCTCGGAAGTCAAAGATCTGTTGAACCTCTGTCACTCGTGATTTAGGCTTGGGACCCAGGGTGGATGTCCCAGACCATGTACTGTCCTTTTCCTTCGGGGGAGGCCTTACTCCATGCCCAGGAAGGCTAAAATTTCTAGGTAGAGTGCTGAATTTGGGCGGACCCTTTACCCTGCGCTGAATGTGGACCCTTTTGATTGTGTTACCTTTTTCAATATCATCGACATACTTGAGGAAATCAAGATCCAGGTGGAAGCCATAGGGAGTCTCCACTGAGTAGGGCAGCTGCTTCCTCTGAACACCACCCTCACTGCCCTTGGACTGAAAGCCATTGGCTGTAAAGAATTAACAATGATTCATTGTATAAGTCATTGGCCGACACTGATTTTCATACTGCATCTACTAGTAATAGTAATAGTAGCTGATATGAAAGACCTAAAAATGTCTAATTAGTTCACAATAAGAACATGAACCAAATCACACATCATCAGCATTATTAATTCCTTTCACCGCCTTGTGCAAGCAGGCTGTACTGTGCTGAACACACAGCGCTTCATTATGTAAAACCTGATCACTTACTGGGAAGTAATTATCATGCAGTGATTGCGCCAAAACAAACTAATCAGCATGTAAAATGCTGCTCATGCTGTGTCAACTTGTGAATACAGTATAAGACAATGAGTGGTTATCACCTGAAGGAAACAAGTCCTTAGCTGTTTTTGGCCAAATAAAAGCACATAAAGGTTTTTTATGTCAGAAACTAGATTATATATTGAAAAATTGAGTCGGAGTCTTACTGTACTTCTCACAGCAGTACAAAAAAAAAGAAAAAAGAAGAAGCTGCTGCACATGTTAGAAGCAAAAGGGACTGTTTGTTTAAATACAGGCTTGGCGGCACTCACCACTTTTCTTGTCCATCATGGGAGGCAGATTCCTCAGTCATCTATTTGTGTTTGCTACAGTTGGAGCTAGCAGCCTGGTAAAAAAAACAGAAATGAGAGAGAAATATGAGAAACTGAAATACTGCCCACCATTATCATTTCTGTTATTGTTTTTTTAAATAAATATTTCTCTGGTTCAAACGTCAAATGCATGGCGTCCAGATGAGTGAACATATTTGTAACTCCATGAAAATCCATAAAATGAAAAAATCAATTGCATTGTTTTTTTTATTTTTTGTTTTGTTTTTTAATGTCTAATGAGGAATAAAAACACTCAGGGAAAAAAATCTTGACTGAGGTTCTCATAATTCATGCATGATAGGGTTAAATCAAACAAAGTAAAATAAACCAGTGATCCCTGTGGATAGAGGTCCAGAAAATGCTTCACAGTGAAGTCAGAGGTACTGGTTACCAAGATTCCTGTCATATGTTTCAGCGATTCAGCAAAGCAACCAAAATGATACAAAATGATTTCTCAGAGACACAGTTTTGGTTGGCATAACATTTTCTTGGTCTCTCCTAGGAAACTAGGAGAGACCTGTTAACCAACACTGAACAGTATTACAGATAAATGCACAGGATGCTGAAAAGTTGACTGAGAAACTGAAGAACCCACATGATTTGTAAAATGGAAAAATTCCTTAATTCCTACAATAATGTGTCTCATTTCATGACACTTTGCTAGGAAAATGGGAAATAGGTACTGCCACTTATTGAAACATTGCATGTTTAACAAGAAATATGCCATCAGATTTGTACAGTCTTGGATATTATATTTAAGACAAAAATTACATTAATGTATACCAACAACTCCACCACTGTGTCCATAAGCTTAATCTGCATTTTCAACCTTTAGGAGAACTTTTAGGTCATCACACCTGTGGACAGGCCCACAAATGTGGCCACTTTGCATCATTTGTT
This sequence comes from Andinoacara biseriatus, assembly GCA_015108635.1. Taxonomy (NCBI): domain Eukaryota; kingdom Metazoa; phylum Chordata; class Actinopteri; order Cichliformes; family Cichlidae; genus Andinoacara; species Andinoacara biseriatus. Next base: position 29,684 of record VUQJ01019215.1, on the reverse strand, counting down.
CCACAAGCCAAGAATCCTGAGATCACTTTTTTTTTTAAACAATTAGTCTATTGCAGAGTCGACCTAAATCAGAAGAAAAAACAATTCAGAATGTGGAGTCAAAACTTTTAAGGGCTTAAAGCATGCTAATAAAATATCCAGTACTTACAGTAAAAATCCAGGCAATTTGCTCAACTTTGAGTGAGTTGCACAGTTCAAATCCATATTTAATGAACACTTAAGCCCTTCCAGCCAAATATCAGCTCTAAGGCTATTTAGCAAATAGGCACACATTATTCACCCAATTTCCATGCAAATTTACAGCACTGTAGAGAATACCTGCTATGCAGGAGACATAGCACATAAGTCCCTGAGGCTGTGGTCTAATAAGCACAGGAGTTCAAACATCAACATGTGAGGTGGCTTGAGAGGCTCAAATTAGCATTTTCATTATTTTTAGGAGGTTCACAACATTATATGTAGTATATGTATTAGAGTGGATGCTACACATGAGTGTTTTATACCTCTCACTAATGCACTGTATTGTATAATACTGCCGGTCGTGGGTTTCATGTTACTGCAGATATGTAACTGATTCAATGGATACAGTTGCAACAGTGCAACACTGTCATTTTTCTTGTTTTGAAGCTGTGTTTAGGCTCAAAGAAGATAATAATCTAGTGGGAATATGGAAATGCTGTCATTTAAGAGGTAGTTTTCCAATTTGTGATGGCTTGGATGTGTGGATCAGAACCCACGATATTGAAAAAAAAAACACACACACACACTCAAAGAATCCCAGTCCTGGGTTGCTATTTTTTGCTGGAGCAAATCAAATTCTTTCTTTCTTTTTCTTTTTCTTTTTAAACTTATCACATTTTCAAGTAACCTTGTACCAAATTAAATGTTGGTACCACCAAGTGCTAAGATTATTGTGAAGTAAGTGCATGGCCTTTGCTACGGGAAAAAGCTGTGTGTTATGCAGTCCTGTGTGGGGACATACTGCAAGGCAAGCATTACACGAGATGGCAATATAATCAATCAAAATGACAGCCAGTCCACCCAGGGACCTGAACAGGAACTGTGACAAGCTCTATTTGGCCTCCTGTCCCCTCTTCGCAGACTGAGCCTTAATAATGAAAAGAATAGGTGACCTAGAGCAAAGTTGTTGTCTCAGTTACAGATGAAGAGATAAACACACGCGTGCAAACAGAAACACTGATCATCTGACTGACAGTCGCTGCGCACGATCTGACAGGATGATGGCTACCATGGCAACATTACAAATCCACTATTCCTGTGTGTGTCCCAGGAGTGAGAAAATAGCATAAGCATTTTCGACTCCTCGTGATGCTTAACGCGGCTACGATCACCTCGCTGTCCATAAGGCTTAATTAGCTGATTTGGGAGCAAAAGAATGATGCTCGTAATTGCAGAGTGAAGTACAGGCACACCCCAGTGGCAATTATACACAGTGGGCAGGCAACAAAACCCGCCTTAATTAGATCATTACAGAGAGACAGAGGTAGAGTGGAAGAAAATGAAGGAGGGAGAGTTAGGATGAAGTGTACAAGCACAAAGAAGAAAAATAAAAGCTTCAAAATGTCAGACAGGTTTGACAAGATGGGATGAGGAGTGGGCAGATGTTGGGGGAGAAAAAGACTTGAAAGAACTGCAACGGTTTTCCCTAATGAGACAGAGTCTGCCTGACCTTCAATACAGTAAAGCTGAGAAGAATTTTAAAGTTTCCTCTTTTGATTAAAGTCATTCCTAATGTGTGTGGTTAATGCAGGTCTCAGAGCAACAGAAGAATCTTCTTGCACTAAGCAGTGTACAAAGGATGATTACCATAAATGTTAAGCCATAATAACCAATCTATATAGCATTTAATGGATAAATTTATAAATTGCAGACACTGCTATTTTAGCATAACTAGACGATTATCCAGGTTAGAATAGTAATTAAATATAAGAACCCCCTGGTGACACTGATGATGCACAATACACACTGGATTACAGTCACAATGAGTATGAGCCGAAAGGTCCAAAAGGCTATGCTAATCTAAATTGAAAGTATTTGCTAGAGGCTACACAAAGCTAAAAGAAGGCCACGGGTATGAGTGTTCAAAACTGTTTGTGTGTGTCAGCACCAATTTAGTCACCCTCTTTGTCGGTGTTTATTTATGTGTGTGCGCTAGCACTCCTTTCAGCGTGTAGGTTCATATGTGTGTCTGGTTGAGTCACAGTGTTTGAATACACCATGTCTCTCACATGGGCGCAAACCCTTAAAGGACGTGCTGCAATCTCTCAACACCAATCCAATAAGCGTGACAGCTGGCCGAGAGGCAGCGACGCAAGTAATTCAAAGAGTAATGGCAGTACAGTAAATAAGCCCGTACTGACAGCTGGGGGTTTTCATATGTCATCAGTATGGAAACCCCCAATCACACTGAGATAGTTGGGTGTTTGTTTGTTTTCTGCACAGACCCAGGACAGCAACCAAATGCTTGCAAATGCAAAATTGTAAAATAGCCACAAAAAAAATGAAAGAAAGAAAAAAAACAAAACTTTATTTAGCGATGTCAAAGTTCTGATAACTACTTCATGTGCTACACGTATTTGATATAAGTGTACGCTGACTGCTGTCCTTGTCAAATTATGCACACAGCACTGAGTCAGGGATTCACACGTGCACATCAGGCAAACACATACAATTACTGGTGACTTAACCTACCAAGAAGCATTAATTGCATGTCATGGGTCATTACACTGGAGTGCCTGCGTACTGGAGATTGAATTAGTCGGATACACTGACACACAGCAGGACTGGATAGAAGACAGAACAGCAGGAAATGAGATTGGAGGGAGTGAGCAGGAGGCAAGAGGTGGGCGGATGGGAGAGAGAGAGAGAAAGGGGGTGAGAGGGTGAAAAAGACGCAGAAGATGGGAGTGGCAGCTGTACTCGTATCTCATACAGGCAGAGCGGCTTTACTCTTATGTTTCCCGCTCTTCCAGCTCTCCCAGCGTCCCTTCTCTCATTTTCTGTCTCAAACTCTATCTCATTAAAAAAAAGGAAAAAAAAAAAAAACTTCATCCATGAATTCATTACAATCGCTCATATACTCTGAAGCGTTGTGCACTGACTGCAGCTGCCGCTTCAAACACAAGTGTTCATCAGCTCTGAGAAAGTGGCAATAAAGAAACTGCAAGCGACAGCAGATGGAAGAATAACAGGCAGGCTGAGCAACAGTTACACAGGTCCCAAGGTCTTATCACAGCCCTGGCATGCATGGGACCAGCTATCTCTGTTTACCCTTGTACTACCCTGAGAATGCAAGCAGGACTGTCCAGCTTAATATGCCAACTCTCAGCCTGAGATGGAAACAAATTTGAGCAAGAGCACATGTGCAGACAAACACGGGGACGGAGATAAAGACGTGCATATACAAACTTCTTCTGTTAAAAGCTTATTGCAGCACAAGGCTGCCAGAGTGCAATTTCAACAAGTATATAGCCAGAGGAAGGAACCCATGGGGGGAACTCCCAGAGATGAATTTGCAACCCTATTTGGATGTTTAAACGTACCATATTATCATCCAAGGTTACTGGAAATGATTTCGGCAGTTAAAGTAAAAATGTAGCTGTGGTTTTTAATTTCAACCACAAATGCATTTGGTCTGGTTTTGTTCTCCTAACAAGATAAACAAACTGAAGTAGATAAGATTTAAAAGGATCCAACGTTGGAATTAAAACTTTTCCTTTTTAAATTTTACAAATATATCGAAAACTTCCTGTGTGCCTTTCTGTTGTTCATCAACATTGGCAATCGTTCATATGTCTGTATGTTCCACTAATATCACTATTACAATACAAAGAAAGCCTGAGAAATGTAATTAGAACTGAGTAAAGCTGACTTTACCATCAGGCTGCTGAAAAAGATCGCAAATAATCATTAAAAGAGAATCAGGCTCTGATTAGAGAGGGTTCATAGCGAGTTATACACTGAAGCACCATTTACGCTTCAGTGTATAACTCGGTTAAAAATATGTTTTGCTTAAAAGCCGCATTTAATGGCACGCATATGCATATCAGCATGTATGCTATTATTCTTCCTCTGTCACTCACGGAGTCATATCACATGAATACTAATCAAATATTAAATGTTTGTGAGCTGTAATATTTAGCGTGGAAAGAGAGGTGCCCTGTACAGGACCAGCTAGTTTTTCTAGTTATAATAAGGAAGTTGTATACGGAGAAAATAAGGTATATGTATTCTTTTCCATATTTGGACTTAAGTGCCCATGACACTTTGGTTTTGCCTCATGCAACAAAGGGGTATCAAGAAAAAAAACATACATGTCACTTTAACTACTCTGGTCTGACCAGCAGCTTCTCATAGCTAGTTTGACTTTAGTTTGATAACTAATAAGTTATTTCACTGACACTCTGTTGGAAAGCCAGTGTTCGTCTTGCTGTTATGAAAGCTGTCATCAGGTATGGTGCTTTTTTTTTCAGGATGTTTCATTAAATCTGATGTTACCCATTTTGCGCTCATCTGTGTCACATCACAGATACATTCCCTATGTGAGCGAAGGACGCAGCTGATGGTGCAATTAGTTCAATCTGGTAAGTTGCAGGTGTGGATAACACATTTGCATAATGAAACACTACAGAACGAAGATGCTACTGTGCAACAAAGGGAGAAAATTGGCCAATTTCACTGACAGGTCAACTGGGAACTGGAAAGTTTAGGCTTTCCGAACAGATCATAGGATACAGTTAGCATCCAGATTATAAAGAGTGAATTGGGAGACGTTTATCTGATATTGCAGAGCTTAGTCTGTCTGTGCTCTGCAGGAACAGATCAATCTTTCTGCTCTACAAGAGCTATTTGAGTGCAGTCTGGGCCATCCCACTACATCTTTGTCTTTAATTTACTTCACTCCAGGCTTTTGGGTCCATTCTAGTTCATCTTCAGTCCTAATCCTGTGTGATCTAGTCAAGTTCAGTTTCACAGTGTCTGCATTCAGCAGGGACCAAATTGTTCCCCTTGTGCTAAACAACATCTGGCTTTCAACTCCAGAGAGAAAATGAGAGGGAGTTTCTGTCTATGGCCTTCATTAAACAGTGGCAAAATTTTCCCAAAGGGCTGCAGTGAGCAAGCTATTATAGGTCAGTTAAAAGTGCTTTTTGTTTCTGTGGAAGAACAGCAAATTCAGGATATGGGCTTCATTGGGCAGTTTAATAAAAATCCATCTTTGAATGGAGCATGAATTTTAATGTATCTGTAATAAGCAGATGTCTGTACAATAGTGAGTACAATAGTTACCTCCAGTTGTTGGCTGGTTATCAACAAAGTCCATGCAATGTCTCTATTATCAGTTATTCATGGAATAATATTAATAAAAGCATCCTTTATAATCAATAGAAATCGTTTTAATACAAAAAAGACCAAAAGGCACAAAGCAGTGTTTTTTTTTATTATCTCTCTCTCTCTCTCTCTCTCTCGCTCTCTCTTTTTTTTTGTACATTTGCCAGTTTTTAGAGCTCCCCATAAATTTGTTAAAAAATCATCAAATAACATTCCAAGTGTTATCATTTACAAAGATCAGTCAGGATGTATTTGATCCATACTGAAGGAGACCTCCAGCTGATCTTTCTGTCCAGTTTGCCAGATGTTACTGCCTTGCTGCTTTGTACCATGTAAGTAAAATAAAAAAAATTGTAAGAAGTCTTAGTCTTCTTAATATACCTGATCATCTGGTTTCCTGAAAAACATGCAAATTTACAGTATATTTAAATAATCTGAGGAAAAACAGTTTGTTTTTACTGGTACAATTACTGGGCACGGATTGAGTAAGTGGAACGCTTTAATGTCCTGGATACAGGTCCATTCACATGCAGCCCTTTCTAAATGTAATAAATATATTTCAGATACTGTAGCCAATGGATACTGTAGTCCATGATGCAATATGTCCTTCTTAAGTTTCTTAATTACTTAGGAGTACAACTGCGCTTTAACCATTTGTAATAAATAGCATCAAGGCCTGGAAACAAAGTTCCATTTTTACTCAGTCTTACAACTTACTTACTTGTTTTCAAATACAGAAAGACTTAGAGGCTGACACAATGTTTTATCTGTATGTGAACATAACCTTACTGCAACCACCCCTGCTCCCGCTTCTGCGTTGTCTGTCAAAGGACAGATAACGCTTACACCACGCCTTCAATGCAACCGCTTTTTATCTCTTCTATCTCCACATCTGCTTTGTCTCTTATTTTAGGAGCTCTGCATGCTTCCATATACATACTGACAGCAGCTTCTCTTTTAACACAGCTCTCCTCACGTCTTGTAGTGGTATTCCAAAGCGAGGAACAGCTGCAGGCTTTCATTAGCGATAAAGGAGGTGCCGTACCATCTATTATTCATTCTAGTTGAAGATACGTTAGAATTATGGTTACTTCCGCTTATGGATGTTAATGATGGTGGTGAGGCTAATTAGCATTTGGGCCATCTGACTATTGCTATGTCAACAGTTGTGGAACAGGACAAAAAGGCAGAAAGTGAGAGCTATGCAGAAAATGGAATCTCAATGGGACTACCTGTATGAATAAAGGTTAAATAAAACATAAATACATTTTTAAAAAGGTGTGACATATATTGTCATAGAAGAGATCACTTACA
>VUQJ01019209.1:2159-16110 GCA_015108635.1 Andinoacara biseriatus | reverse complement strand
CATATCAAAAATTCAAACTCAATTCAAAGTCATTTTTTGTTACTGTCATCTTTATTTCCATTTGCCGGTGTTTCATCTTAACTTTCCAACTGTTTTTGCTGCTACTTTTGTCTTCACCATTTTCTCCAGACCACCTCCTAGATCTTTCTGGCCGTTCCACTCCTTTTGCACAGGCTGCTTTTAGCTGGAGGAAGTGGAAATGATTCACTAGTGTGAGATGACTATCAGGCTGTGAGACATCATACTGTGTGCTGCTATACTAATGTTAACCTTATCGAGTAAACAACAGTTAGCGGTTTATCTATGACACTAATGCTATATGTAAATATAAATTCAAGGTTGCTTAATTTAGTATTTCTCTTTTATGTCACTTGTCACATGTTTTCTTCTGCTCTGCTACATCACAGAGTCAAATATTGCATTTTTGGCTGGGGTGATTGTCAGCCTACTCCGCACAGGGCAGTGGATCTGGGAGGACAATCGCTGATCCCTGTTGAGGCATACTTACAGATACTGGCACTCTTGCTTCTGAGGGGGTTATTTGTGAGTTTTAGGTTCCTTCCATGTGACTTTCACCTTGAAAGAAGAAAAGCTCATCTTAAACAAAATACATCAGATATGTGCAGTTTAAATGAGAAGGCATTTCACGTCAGATGCCAGAAACAACTGAAAGTTTAAAAGGAGAAAAAGAAAAATGACATTTTTGATATACTCTACGTGTGCGTGGTCCTTCATCTGAGCTGTCTAGATAGTCATCATCATCTGGCACGCTCTCCAAGGCTTGTAGATTCATGCACTGAGGCAAATAAATATCCAGATATTTGCTTTTTATCTTCAGTGAAGTGATGGAGTGTCTTGAAACTTTAAAAACAGTTTCTCATTCCCTGTTTTTTTTTTGTTTGTTTGTTTTTGTAGGAGGAATAAACAGTTTTAAACCCCTATTCTTATGGAAAATGTCACAAAGCTGAATACAGGCTGATTATCTGATACAGCTCACAGGACAGAGACGCTAGAATATGAAGTACTACCCCAAACCATGTGCAGCTCAGCGCACCTGCCCACAGCAGACCACCCAGCTCACACTACACTTAGGATCTGAGGCGGAGTCTGTTTTTCAGCAAAGTTATGCATAATTATATTCCCTAGCCGGATTTCAGGAAACATGGTGCAAATGTGAAGCATGGAAAAAGGAAGAAATTCGCTCAAGAAGAAATGTCCCTATGAAGAAAATACCACAAACAATCAGGTTTATTCCAGAAAAAAAAGGTTCCCCTGACATTTACTGGGCATAAAGATCCATGACCTTTAGTTTTCTATATCCAGAAATTGTGCGTGTGTGTGTGGTAAATGAGTGGGAACTCGTAAAAGATTATCCTGCTGTTACACAGAAAACATTTACCATTTGTCCCCATCTTGGCAGCTGCAGAGCTGGCCGGCGTCTAAACTTGGTTTGCCTGCGTCTTTTTTTAGTCCACGCGTTTTCAGGCGAGTCCGCTTGTTAACTCTGATTTGAAAAGTTGGTACTTTAACTTTGCTGAATGGGCTCTTTTTCTTTTTCTTGCGGGACTTCTTGAGCTGGGACTAAGTTGCTTGCAACAACTGAGCAGCGCCCGTGTGCAGCCCCGGTGTTGACTTTAAGTGCGTAACCGCCTCCTGAGGACTCGTTTGTGGGAACGACGCGCTGCCATGGACCGGTGAGGCTGCAGCTGCACGAAGGAAGGACTTCATGCATTCTTTTGTTTGAATTAGGTTCCTCTGATTAACTCAAAGATTAGCTTTTCAGTTAGAGCAACTCCTTCGTATATTAGACCGATTTTGAATCAGTGATACTGTTTATATAGTGGACAAATCGTTACTTCTAGAGATACTGTTTTGCGATTTACTTGAAAGTACAGAGTGCATTAAGGTATTTGGCTATTTATAGTTACAGCATTCATTCACTGAGAGTACTGTGTAGGCTAGTACTGTCTCTAGTTCATATCAAGGAACAGTATCAAATCAGCCTTTTGGTAACCAACTAAACTAACACAATAGGGTTAAACTGCTTGGACACAGCAGTGCATTTCTCTTAAAAGAAATATTCTGTTGCCTGAATATTTTTATTTCAGAACAATTCTTTAAGGTTAAAAAAATTATCCATATTTTTTCAAGAATGTAAATTTACAGTAGTGTGCCTTTATTTCTTTATATTTTCCTTGTAAAGGACCAACAATTTATTGAAACATGTTGGATTCATCACTCCATCAGACCTGTTGCCACTGATTTTTCAGTTCAGTTCTTCTGTAATCTGACACACCTCAGCCTTTTCTCCCCGTTTCACTTCCTTAAGAATGGCTTCTTGACAACCACCCTTCCACTGAGAGCATTTCTGATGAGGCCTCAGTAGATGGATCAACTGAAGTGTCAGATGCATTTCTCGGGTCCTGTGTCAGGTTTTTGCTCAATTTATTGCTCAAGGCTACTTTATAAAAGGAAGTAAAACATAAAGAAATGAGGGGTAGCTCAAGATTTTTGCACAGTACTGTATATCTTAATGCAAAGCAGTTTCTCCTCAGTGCAGTTTTTTTTTTTTTTACTGTGAAGTTAAAAGTACTAAGAACTGATTTGGGTGTTCCTGCGGTGCTAATCAGTGTATTTGCCAATGATCTTTTCAGCACCAGCAGATCTGCTACTCTGGAGCACTATAAGGCAGCCATGTTGCTGAGTGGAGTTGGTGATGCTTTGGGCTACAGGAACCAACTGTGGGAGTACAATGAATCTGGACCAGCTATTCATCAGGTCAGTATTGAACCGACATGGGGCACAGTGATCCAGGGGTTGCATTTTTTACATACACAAAAAGGAAGAGGTTATCTCATTTATATGAGTTAAATCTAGTTTTAAAGTGATAATGACTTATAAGGGAGTTCTTAAGAAAGGACTCCAAAATGTCTATCATCATCCTCTCTGTCCTTGCAGGAGCTGCAGGAACTCGGTGGTCTTACGAACATCAGGGCTGAGCTCCCTGACTGGCCAGTGAGTGACGACACAGTTCTCCATCTGGCCACGGCTGAAGCGCTAGCGACAGGTGAGTTCAGAGCCACACTAAGACATTTTGTTCTCCCTGGTTTTTCTCTGTCGCGCAGCTTGCTTGAATCGAGGAGCTGATTGGATTGACCTTACAGCCACTGTTCACACCTCTTCAAGAGCTGTACAAAAAGGTCAAATCTAATTTCCACCCTTGCCTTGATTTAGTGCTCTATTAAAGGTGCTACACAAGTGGAATAAAAGAGGCAGAAATTCAATGTGACCTTTTTGTGGTATAAGGCAAAACAGGCAGCCCTGTTAACAGATCAGTTACACCTTTAAACTGTGCAGTTTGAACAAGATGTGTCATCCTCACAGGGAAGACGGGGGAGGAGCTCCTGCATGAGGTGGCTGCTCGTTATGTGGAGGCCATGAAGGACATGGAAGGCAGGAAACCAGGGCCTTCGAGCATTCTGGGTGAAACATCATTTTGAAGTCATTTAGCATCTGTTTAACACAGCAACAGAGGTTTAACTCTTTACTCTTTTAGGGGTTTCCCAACTAAAGCCTGGAGAGGAAGGGGGCTACAGAGTGGCATATAACCCTGAGGGAACAGGCTGTGGAGCAGCTATGAGGTCCATGTGCATTGGCCTGAGGTAAAATGCTCTGATAACACCGCATGCCTTTCAATTGTGATGTTGTTTGTTTTTTGCCTGAGCCCACAATGGGTTTGGTTATTACTTTTTAATTGGCAATAACACTGAAGTGTGGCTTTCTTGAGCAGATGCAGCACAGCTTAATAGTAAACTGAGCCATGCTTTTACAGAGGATTGTTTTTTTTTTTTGTGAGATCAAAATCTCTTTTTCAAGAGAGACCTGTGAACAAAAGAGACAGAAACATAATACACAGACTGACTGTAGATGTGATTAATTTTAAAAAAGCATGCGTAAGGGTGGTTGTGGATAAATAAAACCTTTAAAATGTTCCAATGAAATCAGAGATTGTAGTCGTATAGCTTTTGTAGCTCATTTATAGACAGCAAAGGCATCCAGGTGATTTTGCAATAGAGTCTTGTGAGGAAAGGAGGACCATCCCACTTTTTCAGAGAAGGTACAATAGTGAGTGAGAAAAAAAAAATCACCTGTAATGAATTTTAATGTATTGTAATGCACGCAGAATCAAGAGGTTTATAACAGTCAACAGTTTCAATTTTAAAACCATGAAGGATTTGATTGTGGATTGCACCATTCCATAGCAAACTGTTATTTTTAATATAAAAGAAGCTTATTTTTGATAAGACATCTTTGAAATGTAGACTTTAGATTTGCAATGACCAGATCAACGGAAGAGCCAATATAAAATAGCATCATCTGCATAAAAAAATGACATTACAGTTTTGGGTGGAAGAGATTGTATTATTTATACAGGGTGCAGGGTGAATAAAAGAGGTCCAAGAATGGATCCCTGTGGAACACCTGTACAAATGGCAAAGGGACTTGACCTTGATCTTTATCAGGAAGAAAATATCATAAAACCATCCAATGTCTAAACTGGTAGAGAAGGTTTTTGTTTTTTTTTTAACTAAAATGGTACTGAATCAAATGCTTTTGGTTTCTGAAAATTGCAATACTGATGATTCTCAGTGGCTTCAATAATATTGAGTTCATACACACTGCAGTTGTTGGAATCTAAATCCTGATTTCTCTGACTGTAAAATGGTTTCTGGTTCTACATATAGTTTCACTTGACTGTGGTTCTAAAAAAATTTCCCAGGGAAGATGTTTTTTTTGATGGAACAGTAATTATTTAAGCCACTGGGGTCAACATTTGTACAGCCTTCCAGATCTTTTGAGTTTTGCCTAAGGTAAGTCATAAATGCAAAATCTGAGTTATAGGTACAGTAATTAGATCAGCACTCAGGCAAAGGAGGGATGGATCGAGATTGTCCTCACCTTTCCTCTGGGTTTAATGCAGCCGGTTTACTGTAAACATCCCTATAGTTTATTGAATTTGTCGTCAGATTCTACAAATACTGACTAAAGGATTGATTAGTCACATGCTGGATGTGTTTGTGGTAGTAACGTGAGGGGTAAATCCAATTTAGTTATGTTGCACATTTTACTAGAAATAAGCTTAATGGCCTGAAGATCCACCCAAAGACAGTGAGGATCCCAGATCCAACCAAAGTCATCAGTTATAATAGTCCAGATTGGCTGAGAGTAACATTTTTCTCTAATTTTTTATCTGTTTTTAAGGTACAAAATGTTCCCCTTCTTATGCAACTAACATGACTTTCAAAGGTGAAGGTTTCCTGTGGAGTTTTTGACTTGCTTGTGTTTTTTTGTCTCCTGCGCACCAGAGGAGGTCACATAGGTGATCACACTCTCTTCTGCTTATTTACAGGTAGCAGAAAGAAGCAACAATGTTTATTATGTATACTTCAGCTATTCTGAGTTTCAGAAGAGACACAAAAATGGGAAAGGAAAAATCAGTCAAATGTTAGAATTAACACAATTATGGCAAATCAAATAACATAAGACTGTCGTTTCAAATTGCCTGGGGTTACGAAGGTAGTTTGCAGTTCATACCATTGAAATGGTGCATAGTATCTAAAACCAATGGTTCAAGTTCATCTGTTAAGGTAGACGGTACAAACATTTTGCACTTTAAAAAGAACAGAGCTGTCATACTTTGAAGAAAACTGAGCTTGAGTCTGTAATCCTGAATATGACTCATTATTGACAGTGTCTAAATACTAATGAGTGCTTTTATAGCTGATTCACACACAGAGATTTTATTTAAAATGATATAAAAACAAAGAAATGGTGAAAAATATCCACTGTTAGGATTTCAACAATTAATTTTACTAGTTGTTTCACCGCTAAACATGAAGATAATTTAATTAGAACAATAACAGCTTATTTATGGAAAAAAAAATTAGGAAAAAAGTTATTTTTTTTGCACCGTACCTATTCAGGATGTTGAGGCTCGTAAAACAGCAGCATTACTCAGAATTCTCTGTGCATGTCAATAAGAAAACTTGCCACTGAATATTTCACATTTAAATTCCCAGATAGATATTATCTTCTATAATAAATACTGATAAGGTCTTTAATATTTCATCCCCATCAGGTATCCAAAGCCCGACCAGCTGTTGTCACTGGTGGCGGTTGCTGTCGAGACAGGCAGGATGACCCATCCTCACCCCACGGGTTTCCTGGGAGCTGTTGCATCAGCCCTGTTCACTTCATATGCCGTCCAGCGCAGGCCAATCACAACTTGGGGTCTGGGTCTGATCAACGAGGCTTGTCCAATAGCAAAGAACTTTGTTCAAGGTCGAGGCTATGCCGTGGAGGAGACCGAGAGAGACTGGGGCTACTTCTGTGACAAGTGGCAGTGGTATGTGCTGCTGAAATCGAGCCTTGTTAGGCTGTCATGTTGAATTCAGATTAAAGTTTCCAGCATCAGCAAGTTCTATTAACCTATTTCAACCTCAAGGTTAACAGATGGGGATATGAAATTACACGAAAATGTCACTGATCAGGTTTATTTAAGCAAACCAAATGTCATTTTTGTCCCGAAGTGCTACAGCCTCTGACAAAGATTGGTCTAAGATTGAAAAACTGCTTATCAGGTTAATGTAAGATGTTGGGAGACAAACATTTAGGCGCTTTGCACAATTTCCAGATTAGCCAAGTAATCTGGGAGTGTATTGAGAGAGTGGGAAATTAAGTCAAAATTACCTGTAATGGATAAGTGGGTGAAATGCTTTCCTCTGTCCACAGGTACCTGGATCTGAGGGGCATTTCTCATGGTGTGGGCCCTGTGATTTGGCCCCCCTCCTATGGCCCTGCTGAAAGAGACGAAGCCTACAAGAGCTTCAGCCTGTCAGGTTGGGCGGGACGGAGCGGCCATGACGCTCCAATGATAGCGCTGGACGCGTTGCTTGGGGCAGGTTCGGACTGGGAAGAGCTGATGAGCAGAGCCGCCTTCCATGGAGGTCAGAGGTCTCACTGGTGTAATGTAATATAAGCTGAGAGTGAAGTCCCGCTCTAAACGTAAAACCAGACCTGTACATAAAATATCAGTAATAATTAGCATAAACTCTTTAGTTTGAAGCACATTTTTCTTGCCTAAGCCTAGCCTTCAGTTCAGGTTGATAATGACAGCACTTCTACTCAATACCATCATATTTATATATTAGTCAACATTCCTCTTGTTTTAAACATTTACACAGCTGTCAAACCACACAGTCACTCAGATTTTTTTTTTTTTTTTTAAACAATGGATTATTTTTAAAAAAAAGTAACTTATTACACTACCAACAGCATCTCTTGAGGTGCACTGTCACCTAATTGCTAGATAATAAACTACGGAAAACTGACAAGAAGGTATTTGGTTTATCTTCTGGACAGAGGAAAGAAGACAAGCATTTTGGAGATAAAGTTAGCGAGGTGAAGCTGAAATGGTTTGGACATGTGCAGAGGAAGGATTGTGGATATACTGGGCAAAGGATGTTAAATATTGGTGCTGCCAGTCAGGAGGAAAAGAGGATGCAGTGAAGAAAGAGAATGCAGGGTGAGATGAAGGCAGATGATCCACTATGGTGACCACTAAAGGGAGCAGCTAAACAAAAGAATATAACCTCATCCCTTCACACACGTTCAAAGAAATATGTATAACTTAAACTCCACAAAAAGTTGTGGACCACTTTGCCATTTTTGTTGTCTCTCCTACATAAACTGAGGTCAAGTGATTGTTGCTTAAGCACATATGAAATGGAAAATGCAGAGAATTATAGGACATAAATGCTTGATTAGCAACTAATGTGATTTCTGAGTTTAGGAATGGTAATGTGTTGACAAACATACTGGTCACTGTATGGAGGAAAGCAGCAGCGCACAAGGAGCCAGTCTAGTGATAATGCTGTGTGATGCATCACTATAATAACCTTTCAGATGGTCATTAAACAAAAAGTCACTTTTAAGGTGGCCACAAATATGTCAGTGATGATTTATCACACAAAAATTGCTCATTTTGTTCTCATCGCTCTCATCCAGGTGACAGCGACAGCACTGCTGTGATTGCGTGCTGCTGTTGGGGGCTCCTCTACGGACTCCAGGGGGTCCCTGAAGGCAACTACGGCAACCTGGAGTACCGGGACCGACTGGAGCGCAGCGCCGAGCAGCTCCATGCTCTGTCACACTGAGAAGGTTGCCACGACCCGGCGCGCTGACAGAGCGTGTCCCAACAGACGGCAGCGATGGGGAAACTAGGCCACACGCACTGACACATTGACGTAGAGCTAGCTGGTGTGCTCAGTAATACATTGATTTAGAGAGCTGTCACTGAGTCACTATGCTGTCATAGTTGCCTGAAGGGGGAAGCAGATTGTCCTACTAACCTAAAGAGTCCTCACTGCCAGAACAAGGACACTATGCCTCATGATGTTGGCACTGAGGATAGTGTATAAACAGGGGTCCCCCTAGTGACCATTTTAAAACAAACAGGCTGAGTTGGTCCTCTGAGCAGAACGAATCCAAGCTAATGAGAATGTGAAATGAATGCCAAGCATCCTCTGGGAGGTAATTGCTTCATTTTGTTCAACCTGACATAATGGCAAATGCTCGAGCCTCAAATTAAATATGCTTTTGCTAAAGGATAATGAAAAATAAATTAGTCTGCCTCATTATTGTCAACTTATGCAGTGAGAAGCCAAACTGTAACACTCCAGACAAACATAATTAATGGTACAATAAATTAAACACCTTGTAGTTGAGTTGAAAACTTTATTTTTTGGTCATTGTTTATTTTTAATTTTTTTTTGTCTTGTCCATTTTTTTTTTAAGTTTGATTTTCCTACAAGGGGAGAAGAAGGGCAAAGGGGTCGGTTTGTAACTACTGGATAGTCTAAAAAAAAAATAAAAAAAAAAATTGCTAAAAGTCCCCATCTCCTCTTCAAGCCCCTCCTTTCGTGCTGTATTCATGAGAATCCCACGACACCCCAATTCTCATTTGTGTCATTGTACAAGGCTAAAAAACACATTTTTAGAAGATAAAGCATCTGCTGCTGTTTTTCCATCTGTTTTTCCCTCTCCGCCTGGTCTGCCCAGTAAGGTGCCTCATGTCTCTGAATAGGGAAAAAGTCGGCAAAAAAGAGCTAGATAGCAGCAGGGGTCAGACGCTGCTGCTGTCCTGTCACCTTCATCATTAGCATTAAAAAGCTCCTCCTAGTGCCGGACGTACACCGAGGTTTGTACTGATGAAGAATATTACAGCAGGAGAGTAAGGTGCTGAGATTTTTTGTTTTCTTCTCTGCTCCTGTGTGATCCTGTCAGTTTTTTATGAGTGGCATCCAGCAGGCTGGAGGGGGTGGGGGACAATCTGGGAGGTGGCAGAGGGATTTTAGTTTCCAGGCGGATGGAAGGAAGCAGGGTGTGTCTGGACCTGCATCGCTGTGGGGGGTAGACAAAACAGAATTTGTAAAGCACACACTTCAAACAACTGTTCGATTCACCTTTTTTTTTGTCCAGTTAAGGTGAAAAGGGAGAGATTGAATTACTTAGTGCTGTGTCTGATACCTTGTTGGATGTAGAAGTGTTGGTGTGCTCCTTGCTGAGGTCCGTGTTGGGGGTGCTGGGCCACTGCGCCGGGGCCCTGCTGAGGAGGCTGCAACATCACTATTTGGGGCTGACCGTGGCTCCCCGAGTGGTGGGGACCTGAAATGGCTCCTTGAACGTGAGCCTGGAGGGCAAGAAGATCAGTGGACAAGGTTTAGATCAGAATAAACTGCTTCCAGTTAAAACAACACCTGCTAAGAGGTAGGAGCAGAAAAATAGAGCCATACCTGTGCTATCTGTCCAAGGTTGTAGGCGGGTGAGATGGCCTGGTGGCCGTGGATGCTGTACCCCTGAATTGAGTAAGAACCCTGTGGAGATGTGTGGCCTGGCGGCATGTTGGGTGGGGTGGGTGCTGACAAGGGACCTGAGTGGTATAAGGACTGGGGCTGCGGGCCTGACTGGGCGTTCTGAAAGGAGACGTCAGGCTGTAATAATTCATCAAGTGTCATAAATAAATGTGTGTCCAAAGAGCCAGATCCTGATGGAAAAATGGCACATACTTCTCCAAAAGTGAGACCAAAAAGTAATGCTTCGTTTTTTTACTTAATATGATGTCAACAAAGCCAAACAGATCATGTAAAAGGCAATTACTTATGGATATTATGAGTGATTAATTTTTAGTGCAATCTGCAGAATTTATTCCACATTATCCAGTTTGAAAACCTAAAAGTGTGTCTAGATTGTAAATATAAAATACACACCAAGTGTGTGTGTGTGTGTGTCAATAAATCATGAAAATATGATAAATTTGTGGTTGTGAAGATGCCCTAATGTACTTCAGAGGACGCTGCACTAGAAGTGATCAGATAACACTGACAACAGTCTGAGAATCCCTCCTTTTACCTGTCCAGGACTAGGTGCAGTGTGCTGGGGTGGGGGCTGGTTGCCTGTTGGAGTACTGGAGGGCTGAGGCTGATGAACTGCGCCTGTGTGATGGGAGAATGACTGTGGAGCTGCAGAGGAAAGAAATTCATGTCAAGGTTGACTGCGTCTAAAAAGTGATCAAATCCTATCACACTGACATTTTCTCTTTCACATCCTTCTCCACTCACCATAGATGCCCTGCTGTGGTCCTGGAGGTCCATCTCCCTGTGCAGGGAACTGGGGGCCTCCTGGCGGGCCAAGGGCCTGTGGGTGGGGACCCCCACCTTGACCTATCATCCTGGCTCCACCTTGCAGCATTGAATACATTGGCTGTACGAGTAATACAAAGAGAAACAAAGGCTTTTTTAATACATTAGTAGCAGACACACTTAACAGTTTTAACTGGCTTTTATTAAGCTCTGCCGAATAAGAAGCTTGCTGCTAACCATTTTAAACCAGAATCATAGAAAATATTTAGGGAGTATTCATCCTACCTGTCCAGGGTAGGATGCCATGGCCTGGATGACCTGCTGCTGGCCATACTGCTGAGGGTTGTACTGAAGGTAGGGCTGAGGGTAGGGCGATGCTACCAGTGGGGCCCCAGCAGCTGATGCTGCAGCTTGTAGCATGGGAGGTGCTGAAGATCCATGGTCAGAGCGCTGAGCCACGACTGAGCCTAATGAGAGGAAAGAATCATCAATATAACAGAAACCGTGTGGACGAAACATCTTTTTCATGGTCAGCCAGCAGATCCCCTCACTGTAGATTCCAGAGTTCAATTTTCTTCTTTGTCACATCTTTGATTTAAGAAGTGTTTACCTTCCTTAAATCAATTTCTTATAAAGCAGCTTAAGCAGGAGTTGCACCAGCAATCTACAAGTTTAAGGCGTGATAGATCTGTATTACACAGCATATCCAAGGTTAATATGAGGCAACACTCAGCATTTTTCTCTGGAGCTGATTTCCAGCCTTTGACAAGAGCTGACAGGAAATTCATTTTAAATATGTGGGAGAAAAAAAAAAGTGAAAAGCACAGACAGCACAGCACCGCAGAGAGAAAAATAAAAAAGACTGCTGTGTTCACCTTTGGCTCGGGAGTATTTTCCCTGGTTAACCGTAGACATGGTGTACTGGTACATTTGTGGGGGCTGAAAGACAAAGGATCAACAGGTGAGCACAAGAAGAACGGTTGCTGTAATGTGAAAAATTATTGAACTCAAAGAAAACAGGTGTTTGCAACTGTTCTGTAATTCTTGAAGCAAACTGCTAGAAGTATCTGATTACAGTTGCACAGATGGTATTATTTTATTTAAAAAAAAAAAAAAGGTTAATCTTTGCATTTTGTCTAAAGCCATGTTTCAAATTCCAGCAAGATGTCTGTAGAAGGTCTTCAGATTAACATTTAGAGAAAGATCCAAAACAAGTGACTAAGTTTATTTAGGTTTGGCTCATGTACCGGCACAGAGTGGATCTGTGGGATGTAGGAGGAGATGTAGGGAGGGTTGTAGAGTGGCCCCTGTCCGCCTGGGTGCTGCAGAACCACAGGGCTTAGAGGTGTCGGCCTAGGTGGGGTGGGGGCCGTGTTGGGCTTCGTCTGTATGAAAGGTAAATAAATATTACATATTTTTTATAATTCCATTTTTTTTTGACACTAATGATTTAACAGATCCAGTGGACTTACCATAGGCATCTGGGGTTTGATAGGATTGAACTCTTTAGCATTTGGGTTTAAGGTTGATTTCTTTACTTGGCTGGAAAATAGAAAATTGTTATAAATAATGATGAGTGCAATAAATTAGTCAAAAAAAAAAAAAATCAGGGAATTTATTGAGAAATCTTTAATTTTTAATAATTAAAAATAAAAACTCACTCTGCTACGCCTTCCGTCCTCTCCACTGTCTCAGGTCTGACCTCCTCAATTCCTGGGGTCCTGGCTGGTTGAGGGGTGGCCGGCGACTGCCTGTCTGAATGGGGCGTTGTGGCGGCAGCTGTGGTACCCAGTGTAGCTGCAGTGTCCTTGGCAGGGTCCTCAGAGACAGCTGGTGAAGGCTGAGGTTGGGGCTGGGAAGGACTGGGAGCTGCAGGCTGAGGTTTGGGCTCTGATGGAGGGTGAGCGTCTGATGGTGCAGGCTTAGCTGCGCTGGTCTGGCTGACCTCACTCACAGCAGGAGGGGTCCCTGCGGCCGGAGAACTGGGAGAGCTGGAGCTGCCACCACTTGGTGGGAGCTGGAAGACCGGAGAGGGGAGGACAGTTTATTTTACTTATAAGCATTTGACCTGTAAAATCCCAAAAATGGTCAAAAATAAATAAATCCATTTCAACATTTTTCTATTTATTTACTATATATGTAAATACATTTATTTACAATTAAATATGACATCAAATCATCCTAACTGACCACTACGAGCTTTAAGGGTCCTGTTATAAGCTGGAGTGAAATATAATGTTAATACAATAAATAAGAGTGGTGTTGGAGGAAGGTCTGACATCAGTGATGTCAGGACACATCCTTCTGATTGGTGACAGATTTTCTAATTTCACACTTCGCTGAAAGACTCTTACCCTAAAGTCTTTGCCAAATTTCCGCAGCTCCTCAATCTGCGACCTCTGCTGAACTGATGGTGCTGGTAGGAGAAAAAAGTTTAATAAAAAATGTGGAATTTTGAAAACTTTAAAACGGGAACAGAACTAGGCAAAAGTTAATTTCCAGCATATAGCCAGGATCAATCTGAAGTACCTTTACTTGTCTTGCTTTCCTCTGTGTTGCTCGGGCTCTCAGCAGAGCGCTCCTTTGCAGCTGCAACAAGGATCTCATTCACTGTAAAAATGACAGTAATCCAGTTACTTGCAGAACTTTTAATTCCAAGCTTGAGTAGGTGACATATACTGCCATGAGCCTTATGCTGTAATATGATAAATGTTTTGACTTTCATTTTAAACTGCACTATAAAAAAAACAAACAAGAACCAAAAGAGGAAACTACCATCTACAGGGAAAAGCGGGGCAGGGCCAGATGTCTTCTGGGCAGGCAGCGAGACAGAAGAAGTGTCCAAGTAAGGCGTGTCCTGGGAAGAGCCTGATTTAGGGGAACGAGTAGCTGTAAGAAAATTAAAATAAATTAAAGCTGCGCTTAGCTATATTCAAATTTCATAACATAGGAGGCATAATAACAGTGGACAGAAAATAACTGTACCTGTCGACTGAGCATGAGAGTTCTGAGTTCGGCTCGTCCTGCTCGGCTGTGGAAGTCTTTGGGTTTTAGGAGATGTTCTTGGAGCCACTGAAAGCACAAAAAAAAAATGCCTTAGCACCAGGAACAGATGTTACAGCTGTTAAGTCAATTCTGATGCAAGTTTGCACTCTTACCTCCATTAACAGGTCTGCTAGCATCAGACAGTGAGTGCGGGAGGGAGTGGGAATGAGGAACTGTGTGTCCGTGTGGAGCAGGAGGGCTGGTTG
>VUQJ01019208.1:40605-52453 GCA_015108635.1 Andinoacara biseriatus | reverse complement strand
AAGGCAGATTAACCGTTCTGTTGTTCTGGTGATGTTGTGTTCCCAGACATGTTCTAGTAGGACAGATGGAGGCAGTGAGACATACAACCCTCATTGTTATCACAGACTGGGCAAAGCTGCATTAGAATTAATTAAACAAAAATAAACTCAGCATGAGGAGTACTTCATTATATATCATGCAAGGACCTAAAATAAGACTCAAAAGGGCCCAGATTCAAATTATTACAATTAAAGTGTAGAGACAGAAGAGCTTTCAGAAATATACAGGAAGCACCTACCTGGTCTGATGTGTCAACACAAGGTAGCCTGCACATACTCATATATTAGCATTTTGGGCAATCACCATCTTGGTATTTTGGAGCCAGAATAAGGGACTGTTTTTGAATGAGAGGGTGAACCCAGCCACAGAGAAGGCCACAAACCCAGCCATGGGGGCCACAAGTCAGTGTGCTACCAGTGCCCAAGCCACCAGATAAAGGGGGAGGGTTGCATTCTGAGGAGCATCCGGCATGAAATATTTGCCAACTTAAAGATGCCGATCATCAAAAATGAGATTTCCATATCAGATCGGTCAGGGCCCGGGTTAACGACTGCCTCTGGTGCTGTTGGCCAATAGGGTGCCAGTGGAAACTGTAGGGACTATGACTTGTAAAGGGGGAGCGCTGGCTGATAATATGGAGAGAATGTGACCAGGCAGAAGGGAAGCAAGGCCAGAAGCACTGGGGGTGGATTCACTGTTCTACCAAGATGTAGATAGGAATAGAAATGGAGTAGGGGTAATCTTGAAAAGCATGTGAATAGTGTTGTGGAGATGAAGAGTGTGAGACACAATCAAGAGTTTGAAGCTGGAAATCAAAGGAGTGAGTGTTGAATGTTGTCAGTACATATGCCCCACAGGTTGGATATCAAAAGAGAAAAAGGAATTCTGTAGTAAGTTGGATGAAGTCGTAGAGAATGTGGCCAGGAGGGAGAGATTGGTAATTATAGAAGACTTCAGTGGACAGCTAGGTGAAGAGAGCAGAGGTGATGAGGTGTTGCGTAGGTATGTTGTTAAGGAGAGAAATGCAAAAAGGTCGGAAATGGGTGTGGTGAACACATATTTCTAGAGAAGAGAGGAACATAAAGGGATGCATTAGAGTGGAGGAAGGGGAACACAGGTGGACTATGTAGAGGGTGCAATCTTCTTATTAATATTTTAAAAAATATATGCTTTGAAAAAAAGCACAGTTCGGGGCTTTTAGTCACTATTGTATTAGGACAATGGAGACGAGACAGAGAACAGGGGAAGGCATTCACCAAATGGCCTCGGGGCAGGTTTGAACCCAGGCCTCTGCGTTTGCCTCATACCATATGGGTTGGTTGCTGAACCCAGTGAGCTGAGCTACGAGTAACACTTGTAGAAAGCACAATGTGAAAAAGAGAGGAGGCTGCAAGGTGGACCCTAAGGAAGGAGAAAAGGACATGTATTGATTAGCTAGACAGAGAGATCAAGCTGGAAAGGATGGGCAGCAGGTTAGGGAGATTAAGGATAAAGATGGAAACGTGCTAATGGGTGAAGAGAGTATACTGAGGCAGTGGACAGAGTACTCTGAGGCGCTGATGAACGTATAAAATGAGAGAGAGGCAGGAGAGCAGATGGAAGAAAGTTCATGAATCAGGAAGTGAAAAGCATTAGTAAGGAGGAAGTGAGGACAGGTATGAAGAGGATAACGAATGGAAAGTTGGTCTAGATGACATACCTGTGGAGGTATGGAGCTGTCTAAGAAAGAGGGCAGTGACTTTTTGACCAGATTGTTTAACAGTCCTGGAGAGTGCAAGGCATGTCTGAAGACAGTGAGACAGCGGTGAGGTGTGCAGTAGGAGTGAAAGATGGGTGGTTGGATTACATCAGTGGTCGGCTCTCAGCTCCTTCTTGTTTGCAGTGATGGACAGGCTGACAGATGAAGTCAGGCAGGAGTCTCTGTGGGCTATGATGTTTGCAGGCAACATTATGGTCTGTAGTGAGAGTAGAGAGCAGGTGGAAGAGAGCCTGGAGAAGTGGAGATATGCACAGGAGAGAAGAGGAATTCAAATAAGCAGAAGCAAGCCAGAGACAGTGGTACTGATAAAAAGACAGGAGGCAGAGCCAGAGGTGGCAAAGTTGAAGATCCTAAGATTTTTGAGGAGAGTGACCAGGATGAGCAGAATTAGAAATGAGTACATCAGAGGGACAGCTCAGGTTGAGCGGTTTGGAGACAAAGTTAGAGAGGCAAAGTTGAGATGGTCTGGACATGTGCAGAAGAAGGATAGTGGATATAATGGACAAAGGATGTTGAAGAAGGAGCTGCCAGGCAGAAGGAAAACAGGAAGGCCACAGAGAAGATTCATTTAGTAGTGAAGGAGGACATGCAGAGGGTTGTGTGATGGAGGCAGATGATCCACTTTGGAGACTCCTAAAGGGAGCAGCCGAAAGAAGAAAACGATTTGGATGAGAGGGTGAAATCCAAAGTTTCAGTTAAAGCTTGCAAGCTTTGTTAGCGCGACACATTCACAGACTGTAAGGATGTATCACACAGCAAGATATCTTCTAATTAGTGCTAAATATTATATTAATGAAATCGTAGAATTTGACTCGTAAATGGTGGAGTA
Organism: Andinoacara biseriatus; assembly: GCA_015108635.1. Classification (NCBI taxonomy): domain Eukaryota; kingdom Metazoa; phylum Chordata; class Actinopteri; order Cichliformes; family Cichlidae; genus Andinoacara; species Andinoacara biseriatus. The sequence continues at coordinate 49,825 of VUQJ01019208.1, read as the reverse complement.
GGATTATTAAACAGGGTGTTAATTAACCAAAAGAAACATGTTACTTGCCTGATTATCGCCTTAAAAACGACGCATCATTACTGGTAATACAAACATGGCGAAGAGGTCCATTTCAGTGAGTTCAATAAGATTAGATGAAGCCTAGAAGACTGCTAGTACGTACAGCCTGTGCTGGCATCCACTTATTAATCAAAGCCGGCCCTGATGATGACTGTAAGCCTCCACAAGTTTTAGCAGGTGGAACAGGTGGGTTGTAAAAACATTCATCCCCATGCAACTGTTGTGAAAGAGAAAATTAAAAAGATTATATAATATGCCCCCGATTATTTAATACAAATATTATGAATTAAATTACTGATGACTAATTACTGTATCTTTCTTTTATTCTTATGTGTTTTTTTAGCACTCTGCCTCTGTCTGCTTTTATTCCACAGCCCCGCTCTGTCACCAAAAGGGTGCGAGTTGGGTTTTTTTTCTCTTCTCTCTTTTATTTCTGTCAGACAAGTCAGTCTCGTATTGATGTCAATCCATTGGTGAGGTCTAGCCAGTCGAATGAAAGGTCAGAAGACAGACTCTGTATTCCTTTTCAGTAGCAACCAAAGCCACCCACATGTAATACTGCGCGCTGCATTATCAATTGTGATGAAAAGACACGAGGCAATCTTTCATCTTACCTGGGAAATGTCATCTCTTTCAGTAGGACCTTGCCTGTGCTGAAGTTTGTTTGTCAATTCTGTGTACTGATCGTCCACCAAAAAGATATGCGCTCCTTGAGGGATTATCCAAATTAAAGGAGTTTAATATGATCAAGTGGCATTTGCTTTTTTAAAATTCATGCTACGTGCCTTTGATTGGCTTGGGCTGATTAGACTTCGAGAAAGACTGATTAAAACATAATACTTTTTCTAAGTGAATATCATATATTTCCCATAAGAACCAATGCACATGCAAGCTTTAACAGCATTTACCTTCCAGCAAAGATCAGGCTGAGACTCTTAGACACAGATCAGTGGAGGAGTCTTCCTCTTGCTCCCAATGATAATAACAAATGCATGGTTACAAAGTTGAGAAAAAATATCACTTTGTTCCTTCTTTCAGGGTCTCTTATACACACAAACGCGCGTGCATGCACACACACACACACACACACACACAGACACACACACACACACCTATATACAGAAACATTGCAATTACATTCATTATTACCATAAAAACAATCTTTGTGTATATTCATACACCAGAGGGACCTATCTAATCGAATCTATTTCCTTTGCAGATGATGGATTCACCTTCTGTCATGGTGGATATTGTCAGATTTCCATGCTGGTGGAAATACGGTTTTATTTCCCGGCTTATCTCGATTGCCTCTACCTCATCTGCTCCTTGTTCTCTCAGCATCTCACACCTGTCTCCCTCTCTCTCCCTTTTTCCATCTCTCTCGCTCGCTCTCTCTCTCTCTCTCTGAATCTCACTAACATTACCACCAGCAGCAAAAAATGATGGTAATTGGCCATTTTGGACTTGGACAGCTGCTAACATGAAAGCAAAAGTGGCTTCAGCTTGGAGTGCTGGGCTCTATAACCTCTTCAACGGTTTTCCCCCTAATAACCAGAATATCTCTTTCCTCTCACATACTCTCAATACGAATGCATGAAAATATGAATGTGCACCTAGGTAAAATGGATAAACACATACAGGACACACAAACACACACGAGCGCCGTCTCTGCTGGTTCCGCCCTTTCTTGGCTGATTGGAACTGAGAGCTGAAACAGAGGTATGTCTCCCTATATACAGATTAAAAAGCCTCTTATCTTGCCTCTTAAAGCCTTTAAGCAAGGACGATGTGCTTCACTGAATTATAAATGAGAAAGTTCCACTTGACTTGTAGTTTTTAATTTAAACCAAGCCATTACCTAACTTGCATCAATTAGGCATCCTTGGATTCTATGGAACTGTCCAGAAAAAGTAGCAGATCATGTTTTTTTTGGGGGGGGGGTTGGGTTTTTTTAACCGAACTTCTTTGCAAATGTGCAAAGCAAATTAAATCATTTTGCAGTGTTCCATGAGAAAATCATGAAATTGGATGGAGGGCTTCCACTATTCTGCCGAACATCCCGAGGCTTGGTACCTTGTAACAGAGATTCAATCGATGCCTGTGGCTTTAATCACATCTAAGTTTAATGCTAGCCACATCTCCGAGGTCTAATTCTTTACTTTCACACCAAATTACTTTTTAGCCCAAGGCGCATTTTCTGAAAAAAAAGTATCTGTGGTCACAGCTTCAGCAGTACGGCCATGATCCATTGATTGACACGTGGCTAAAAGCAGAATCTGGAGAGAATTCCTGGTAAAAGCACATATGCTAGCGGGAATCCTCCCTGTTTCTCTGGAATTTCTGTACATGTAACTAGACCGTCATTACAGAGTAAGGAGCCCAAAGCTTTAGAACAACTTTTTTCATTTTTGGGAAGCCTAGATTCAGGTGCAGACTCGTGCAGAACACAATCACAACCCTTTATCAGGTTTGGTAGCAGTTTCTTATTGAGCCTCTAAGAACTGCCAATAATCCAATGAGAGAGTGAAATAAACCTTGGAACTCTGGTAGTTAATTAAAATTCTCATTGGAAATTTGGTTCATTTCATTTCATCATTTTAGATCCATTTCTCCAGTTTCACTTTATCATTTTGATTCCCCTGAAAACTGGATTTGCCTGTGTGGTATTACTCCTGAAATAGACAATATTCTCAAATGCATTGTATATCTGATTTTTAATAATAAAGGATTGTCTTGTAATCCAATGCAAGTTGCAAGACGAAGCCGCATCCTTTGGAAGAACCAGAGTGCCATCATGTGGAAGACATACGTAACTGTGTGGACTGCATTGTTGCAGAATGCACAGACAACTGCAGATATTTAAAGGAGTGGCAGCATGTTTCAGTGACTTCTGAAACTTGCTGTGTATTTATTATCCATTGACATGCATTAGGTTTGATTAATGAAAAAAACAAACAAACAAACACACACAAAAAGCCATCCCTTGTGTCTCTGGTATAACAAGGGAACAGTTTCCGTTGGTTCCTCCAGATGTCTCTCTTTACCCAAGTGTATTTCTGTATTTGCATATTTGGCAAATCATACAACCTCAAACAGTGAGGAGCTTGAGGGACAGTTGTTCAGATGGCACTGCGTGTACACAAGTACATGCAAAGTCCATTTTACATATATTGTAAATACTGGTATCTTGCCATTTGGGCATTTATACGTGTACTTCACTGCCAAAAGCTGAACCATATTCTGCTATTGTGATCTAAAGGTCTGTTATGGTCATAGAAATAGCACACAGAGCCAGTTCTGGATTGGTCCATAGATACACAAACTGACACGGAAATGAATAAACATTTATTTTTCATTTTAAAGAATTTAGTCAGACGCAGACATCTTGACAACACTTAAATAACTACCAGATAAGAAGCAGATGTTCTGGATGAATTTTATGGGATTATAAATAAATTTTTTTTTAAAGTTATACTACTTATAGAGGCAGCCTTTCCTTTACACAGAGAATGTGACTGTTGAAAGTGGACTTCCATACATTTCCCCTTTGCCGGGAGACAGTTCTGAAAAAAGCTAAGAAGACACAGGGAGAAGAAAGGGATCTAGAGATAATTGATAGTCCTCATAATGTGGCTATTGCTCCATAGCTATTAAAAACGGAGTTGGTTAAACTTGATTTCAACAGCTAAACCAGCGCAGCGAACACTGACCAGAAACAATGATGTGGTCAGAGGTCAACATTCATCACAGAGATTAAACAGACAACTCGAAAAGAACTTTTCCAATGAGGAATCAGTGAGAGGAATGCCTCTCTACTATCAATCATGCTACTAATCGTGTAGTATCTCGCCTTGGATCTCAGCCCTCTACTTAGCTGGGCTGTACTGACACATTGTGCTGAGAAGACGCAGAATGATCTGCAGCATTTTTGTTCATCCTCATCCCTCCTCTGCCGACTATAATCCCACCCTTCACTGCAAAGTCCCCTGGGTTTTCCTGGTCAGAAGCATTGCTCTCTGTAGAATCTGGAAGCACCCAGATGAGTGGAAATGGTGCCAGGTTTCTTTTCTGTCACTGTTACTGACCCACAAACATGGCCAAATTCAGTCCACCCCAAGGTCCGCATAGAAAGATACAAATAAACAATCCGACTGATAAAGAACTGGGATAAATATCTGCCTCATCGCAGTTTAGTTTTTTGACAGCCACAAAACACAAAGGAAAACTAGAAACCTACTAAACCACATAAGAAACTAGGCCGGACACGAACTGAATGCTAAAAATGTCGAAACAAGAACATTTAATGTTTTATGAAGATAGTGCATCCCTTCTGATTTGAATTCCTAAAAAATCTGCTGTTTCCTCCCTTGCTCTAAAACAGGAAGTAGAACTGTGCTTGTCTTCCGCTCGTCTTGTTTATTGGAACCCGCCTTCCTGTTTTCAGATTCATCCTGATAATGGCTGAAAGTCCCCAGCTGAAAACCACACACGCACACACACACACACACACACACACACACACACACACACACACACAAACTGTCCAATCCCCCTCATTCCTTTTTTCCCCCTCCCTGTGCCTCTCTCTCCCTCTCGCCGTCTCTCAGATGAATGCTAGATAAGTCATTTTGTGAGACCTTCCAATCACCACCAACATTCAGACCTTTCAGCACATTCCAGCTGTCCATGTGTGTGTCAGCTGAAGTGTTATTTATGTGTGTGTAATATGTTTGTTTTTTTTAAAGGCCCAAAAGTGATTGATTGGCCCAAACCGATTTGGGATCAAAGAGTCAAATGTCAAAGTGTTAACTGGAAGGATGGGCTCAGATGTGTGTATGTGTGTGTGTGTGCGTGGTTTGGGGGATAGTGCCATGCGCAGCCAAGCCAGGGAAATATGCAGGTCAGGGCAGGGAATGTCAGGAATGTCAGTGTAATTCAAACTCTCGTCTACCACCGGAGGCAAGTGCTACCTGGAAATATTTTTTACACCAAAAGTGGGCAAAAAAGTGAAAATGTGTGTGTGGCTTTATACCAGAAGGTGCCCCTTGTATCAGGAGCCTCAATGCCCAGCATCTCACCGCCATCTAAGGACATGTGCTCAAATTCCACAGCCACGCAGTGTTTCCAAACACCTGCGCCGAAAACAAAATTTGACTGACCTCCCAGCTGTTCTCACATGACTTACACCTCCTGAATCCAGTTCCCAGGCTTTTACTAAGCCTTTCATTTGATATCACAACACATCAGCCAGCCCATCCCTCCCACCCTCCTTCCCTTCCCTGTCTGTCTGGCTTTTTCACAGCAGCCTGTTTTCACTCAGCAGCTTTGACAAAGACTGGCGAAATAATTACAGCTGGTCCAAAACTCAGCAAGTGTTTGTCTCCAGTAATCTCCACCAAACCAATGAGTGCGGACCGTGTCATAGGAAGAGGAGGAAGAGGTCGATTGTTCTGAAAACGAGAAGCCAGTGACATCATTTCAAAGAGTGCTCAGAGTGTTCAGCACTCAGAGTAAACTTACTGTAATGTACAAGCCTCGCCAGTCATCAACAGAACTTATCGTTCCAGGCAGAAGCCCATCTCGCTGACAGTCTCCATTCATCGCTCATTTCCTTGCTTTCTTTCGCTCAGAGAAAATGCTGCTTTAATGATTTTATTTTTTCTGAAGATCAGAGGCTGCTTATCTGTCTGTATAAGCCCTGAGCTAAAACTTTTGTCCTGTGTGAGCCAGGATGTCTTTTGTGATGGCCTGGGGACAGCAGGAAGACTGCTTGGGGTTCTGAGGAAGTGTGAGTAAGGGGAGGGAGGAAAGAAGTGAGGGAATGGAGGCAAAGGAGAGGAACAAAGACATAAGTTAACTTTATGAGGAAACCTGAACAGAACACATAAGAAATGATTTTAAAAAATGTAGCTTTCTGTGTGTATATTCAAAACAAACAAAACAAAAGACAAACCATTTGCTTGACAAATGAAGACATGACCTAAGGTGCTCCATCACACGAAGGGTCATGTAAAGATGAGGTGGCTTTAATTCACAGTGACAGTTGCTTATGTGTTATCTGGAGAAGTGTAGCATGTAAATCACCATCTTGCTACGACTACAGCTACTACACCCTCAAGCAAGAGAGAGGGCCAGGGAGAGGAGAGCGGCTCCACGGGGCAAAGCAAGGGAAGCGTGGACACACAGAGATATTTACATACAGTCAGACAGACTTCCTGGCATTGTCAGCCTGAGAGCGTTGATGTCAGATCCACTCCTTCCTGTGCAGAAGGGAGAACGCCATGCGATGACAATGGGCCCAAAACAGGACAAAGAGGAAATGTTTAAATTTAGGTCCCTTCTTCCACCATCTCCTCTTTCACGGCTATGGAGCTCCGGGGCTGTTTAGTTTTGTGAATTCCTTCAGTTGCCCCCCCCCTCTCCCAGCTCCCTGTCCCCATTGTGTCCTTTCAATAGAAGGATTTTCACATTCAGAGCAAATCCCAAAGGAGGATCAGCTAGTGAGACCAGAGTTCAGTCAATCACTTGTTTTCGCTGATGTTCCTTTAGAAATTATAAGTGCTTTCTCATAAATCCATCCAACAAATAGGATAGAGAGGGGAAAAAACGTGAACATAAATATTTGCTGCAAAAGGAAATGGGGAGTAGATGAGGGTTTTAATGAACTGGAGAATTAAAATGGGATTAAAAACGTGATATAGTCTTTATAAAATGAAATGTAAAACATAACTTAGCTCTAAACGTGCTGTTATTAGCCTGTTTAACTGAAATAAATACAGCTGTCCTGTATGTGTGTGTGTGTGTGTGTGTGTGTGTAGGGGGTGTCAGTGTGTGTTTCTCTGCGTGAGAGTTTTATCACAAATCAGAGTGTCGGCGTCTGCAGAAGCTTACAGGGCAAGAGTTCACCGGTCTGTCCAACTCGGGGAGTTTCTCGGAGTGTGATGATAGCTGACGGACTTTAGAGAGGAAAACACACACACATAGACACACACACACACACATAGACACACACATGTGATCGGCAAAGGAGTCGCTGCCGTCCACGACTTAACTCATGGACTGAAGTTAAGCCCGCAGAGTGCGGCGGTAAGTTTAGCTGGCGTTAATAGCGAGCGCTGTTATTGACTTTGAAGACAGCGGCGGCGATGCGCTTTTAAACCCGGGGGGAAGCTTTCTGCTGCGGGTAAGTTGAGAGCTCTAACTCCTAACTTCACTTTAAGGACGACATGGAAATTGTAAGTTAGAGGAAGGCAGTTCATTTTTCGCGGGTGTTGTTTGACAAGCGAGTTTCTGAAGTTACTGAATTTCACGGCGTAGCCTACATAGCTGACTTTTGCGCCCCTTCGAATGCTTATTTTCACTTTTGAATGAGCGTTTAAGGCAAATAAACAGTTTAAAGCGTGTTTTGACACTTTCACCCAACGTCAGGGAAATGTTAATTTTGTTGACGCCATATTTTTTAATGACTTAAATCCGTCGCTCACTGTCGGCAGGGACAGCGAGCTGCTGGTGCCTGAAGTTGTGTGACACGGTAAATGGTGGAAGCCAAACTTAGTAAGCTGTGTGTAGTTATTACAGTATAACTTCCAAGCAGTATGTGTAGCAAACGGAGCAAACTCATAATGCTGCTATCAGAGAATGACTGTCATTTACAGTCATAAAAAATAAATAAAAAAAATAAGACATCAAATTTTCCGTTTAAGTACTAAAATAAGTGTTAGCTAATTTGTGATTAGAGGCCATGCTTGTAAAACTGACAATTCTCTTCATTTTTGAACGGCTTGAGCAGCTACTGTTTATTTAAATAGTCCTCCGAAAGGCTTATCAGTAAATTGAATTGTAAAATTGTGCTGAGAGGCCCAGCTTAATTGAAACGCATCTTTAGTTTTGATCTCCTGGAACAACAAAGATGTATGCTGGAGGCCTCCAATTACACAAAATGCTTCCATACATTAAAGGGATTACAAAACCGGGGGGGGGGCTATTAACATGTGGTGGGTTCGCTGTGTCACTGAGCATCTTCTTCTTCAGAGGGAGCTTATCTGAGCTCTGGTGATGTCACAGCTGGAGCAGGCCTGAAATAACCACACATCTCTGTGGTGGGTGTTTCCATGACAACACATCCTCCTGGTTTAAATGGTGGATGGCAACTGTGTCTGAAATAATTACTTTGAATAATATGGGCAAAAATATTGGGAAAGTGGGGCTCGCTGAGTGTTGACTTGTTCTACAGACGTCTGCCTCTGACAGTCACAGAATGAGACTTCTAACGGTGTCATGGTGTTTTTACTATTTAAGTAGTGCAATTTATTTGTTATTCTTGAATGTTTGACCTCTGAATAAAATACCGCTTATTAAATATCCTCCACTGATATTCTCCACATTCATGGCCTGCATGTACAGGCAGGCACTCTGAGCAAGTTACACCAGAATAAGGATGATATAAAATGACAAGGCAGTCAGTTTAATGTCAAACTTCTGAATAAAAATGTGGTTTTGTTCCTTCAGGTGATTGAGAAAGAGAGGGGCCTGAAACATGATGTCTATTGGAACTGATAGCTGACACTGTAGAATGAGAGAGGATGGAGCAGACAGGCAACCCTGCCCTTGAGAGCAACAACCCTAATGGGTTTGTCAACCGAGTGTTTAATGTTTCTCTGGATGTGGAGAATGAGACCAGCAGTGTTTATATTCAGGAGACTGGAACAGGGCCTGCAGAGGGGCAGGGGGAGACCCAGGCTGCCTCTTCTCAGACCCCTGTCAAGGACAGACAGGAGGTCAACCGGAGGCCTCGTGCCACAGGGGGTATCTGGAAGATCTTGAACCGAAAGCGAGCCGTGTCAGAGCTGGACAGGAGACCCCACTCCATGATCTTGCCGGGGGAGGCTTCCATCCCTAAACTCTCATTTGCTGACAAAGTTCGATCCTTCAAGAAGCTTAAATCGCCGGCTGTATTTAGAGGGAAGACAGGGAAATTGTCCACTGCAAAGTTTACCAGTTCTATGGTGGATGAGGAGTCTTTCTGTCGTGATATTGGCGCACCTCAGCAATCCAGTGGTGGCACACTTAGAAACCGTGGTCAGAGGCATTCATATGCTGGCTATACAGCAGATTTTGACTGTTCATTTGAAGACATTGACCTCTCAGCTTCTGTGGATGG
>VUQJ01019206.1:31701-47440 GCA_015108635.1 Andinoacara biseriatus | reverse complement strand
CACCCAAAAAAAAAAAACCCCCCCCCCACCCCCCCCCCCCCCAGAAAACTACAGTTTGGAGATTGCTGAATTATTCAGTGGTTCTCTCAGCCTCACAGACAGTGCTGTTTTCAAAGTCACTGGGGACCTGCGTACTATGATGTCAGAGCTCTCCATATGCTCCAGTGATGCTTCTATGAGCCAAACATATTCTGCTGGTTTGGGCCCTGTTCTCAAGCTGGATCCTGACTCCCTGCCCAGACGAGGAAGTCATCAAGAACCATCTAAAGCCCCAATGTAGAAAGCAGTTGGCAGACATCACTGTTAGTGTGTGAGACTCACTGCGTTGCTGAGCAGTCGGGCTGTTGTGATTCTGTTACTCCAGCTGGCTTGGCTCAGTGTAATAAGTCCATTAGCAGGACGAGTTACAGTGTAAGTATTCTCTGGTGCCCCAGCCCTGAAGATAATGGGCTTATCTGGGAAAGGACTTCCAGATGAGATGGGGATGCCTGACTGTTCGCAAATAGATAAGGAGAGGGGCTACTCTTGTTTATTCATGTGAGCTGGAATGGGAAGTACTTTAAGTTCTAAAATTTTACACACGTTTTACAAAAAATAAAAATAAAAATTGATAAGCTCATTATACAGTCTGCATGTACGTACAGGCTCGAATGTTACCTGTATGTCTGTATTTCACATGTTATGGAAATCTGATAATGCCAGAAGAATAAAAACTAAAGCTACTAAGTTAACAAATGAAATACTCGAATACTGATGACATAATAAAAGATAACATTACAAGCTGCTGCAATGACTGATTTAGCCAATTTTGATACTGAAAGTTTTAAAGAAATAAAATAGAAAATGTAGTAAAATGTAATAAGAGTGTATATGTATGTATATACACTGGTTTTATCGAATTGGATTGAGATCTGGTGACTGTGGAAGTAATGTGAGTACAGTGAACCCAGCGGGAAATCATATGAGCTTTGTGATATGGTGCGTTATTCTGCTGAAAGTAACCATCAGAAGATGGGTACATGGTGCCCATAAAAAGATGGAAATGGTCAGCAACAATACTCAGTTGGTACTAAGGGGTCCAAAGTGTGCCAAGAAAATGTGGCCCACACTATTACACCAGCAGCAGCAGCAGCCTGAACCCTTGATACAAGGCAGGATAGATCCATGCTTTTGTGCTGTTTATGCCAAATTCTATTCCAGTCTTCTGTTGTCCAATTTTGACAACAGTAGATCAGCAGTTTCTGAAGCACTCAAACTAGCTCGTCTGGCACAACCAACCACACTATTTTTAAATGCTTTGTTTGAACTTCAGGTGGTTTTCTTGTCTAAAATGCATTGAGATGCTGCCTTATGATTGGCTGATTGGATATTTGTGTTAATGAATAGTAGAACAGGTGTACTTAATCTGTCTGCTGAGCGTATACAGTATATGCAACTGAGTCACTAGTGCTCTAAGTCACAAAAAGTCAGTTATGCAATAAAACCATTTTTGCTGGTAAGTTTTTGGTAGTTTTTTCCTATACATTTACATTTTTATGGTCTTCCATACATTTCTCACTCAAAATACATTTTCCACAGTGACAGGGCTCCTCCAGCTTATTATTAATAAAGTTAAAGACTGTTTCAGCCTCCTCCATCGACTAAATCAAAAAGGAAAAATTATAGGGAATACTGGTAGTGACCGTGTGAAGCGGTGCCAGGCAGAGTGTTGTCACACAGGCACAAACATGAGTGGAAATGCACATTTATTACTGATTATAGCCAAACAGATAGATGGCACTGACCTGCTGGGTCGCTCTTCAGGAGGAAATAACTTCAGTGAGAAATACGTCATCAATCCGCTCAGTCTTTATACAGTAAACACACAGTGGTACAAATATTCCCACAAAATAATAAAACGAGCATTAATCTGAAACAGTCTTATAGAGAATGTGTGCAAACCTCTAAAATCAGAAGAGGGCATTTCAAGAAAGAAGGGATGCAGAAAATGCTACAAATTACAAGAAAGATCACTTTTGCTCTTCAAGTCATTGACAACAGTGTCATCATCAATTTAGACCAAGAAAAAAAAAATACATTCATTGCTTTAACTTTGTTAATAATAAGCTGGGGGAGCCCTGCTTTTCGAAAAACCTTCCAGGTGGACAGCAGCCAGACACTTAAACATAATATTGTTGTAGCACTCACTGTCAGAGTGAAGAGCATAAATCAATAAATTTGATAATTACAACAATTAGCCTACAAAACAGCAAAGAAAGCCTTTAATAAACCCAAATATATTAAATTTCATGTATGACAAAAGAAAAGCAGCTTTCTTGGAAAGTTTTCTTGGAAAAAAACAACTGTGAAGACCTTTTTTATTTTTTTTATTAAATAGAGCTGGAATTAAATTTTTCCTCACTGAACCGACTAATCAACCACAACATTAAAACTACTGCCACATCGTCCATCATCTCCAGTCGCAACAGCACACCCCGACAGCAATGGTTTCCTTCTTCAAGAACAGCTGAAGGTACAGACCCAGCCCAATCCAAGAGGGCTGTACCCTGTAACCCAGAGGACCCAGAGGGTCAGAGCAGCACAAAGGAGACTTAAGACAATATAAGGCAGTTGGTTTTAATGCTGTGGCTGATAGGTGCAAAATGAAGTGACCCAAGAGGGTCAGAAGAGAGAAAATATGTGAGTGTTGTTCAAAAGTTACATGGTTTACATTTAAAAATTTATTCCACTTCATAAAGAAGACAAAGAACACAACAGAGACAAATGAGGCATTAAAACAGTAAAGAGTGAATGAGAGCAATATTATTTAAACTGTAAAAAAAAGAACACAACTATCAATGTTAGCCGCAACAGATGATTGCACACAAAAACGACAAACGTGCTGTAAAGCGGTTTCAGTAAGTACCATCACTTGCTAACAAGTCACGAAAGACATCCGACTTCACTGCAAGTACAATCTTCAGAGTCACAGAAGGCATTCATCGGCACTCCTGCAGAGTTTATATGGCATATCAAGCAGTGTTTGAGGCCTACACAGTGTGACAGGAGGGAAGGGAGACAGTGTAAACCAGGCTTGTAATCATCTCCTGGTGAGTGCATGCACAACTTCTGTTGTTATAGTTGTCAATAGTGTCCTTTTTCCTCAGAGGGAACTTGTACTGTAGAGCTGTGAATCCCTTCTAGCATTACAGCGACACATGCTTTTCAAATGCCAGCGTCTACCTCCCTCCCTCTCTCTCTCTCCCCGCCTGTTGAACGGCCCTGGACATTCCTACTGCTACTTCATGCACAGAGAGAGAGAAAGTCGCAGCAGCTTCTTCTGCTCGTCCGAGCTCCTGTTCTGCTCTGTGGTTTGAGCAGGACAACGAAAAGGTCAACTCAGGTTAAAACGCATCTGCAAGCAAAATCCTCTGAGGTGCTTCGGACAAAAGCATCCTATTCTAAGCATCTCCAACTACCAAGTGTATTTCTAGGTCATAGATTTCCAAGGAGTGAAGTCCATGGGAAGAAAGGAGGGCAATTTATTATTTCTATTGAGAAGAGGATGTTACTGCTCAGTGGGGCAAATGTTGCGATCTTTGCAGCAGAAGTAATGCACCACCACGCCATTGGGATACCTGGCAAACGCACTAAAAAAGAAGATAAAAAAAAACAAAAAAAACGAGTTAATGCTTTAATGCTGGTAAGATTGATACTGCATTAAAGCAGATAAACAAGCATTTAATGAAAAGGAATAAACCGAATGTGTACATGATATGAAATTAAAAAGGACCTTAGGCTGTAACTTAAAAAAAATAAATGGAACAATGTATCTAAAAAGCATGCACCTTCAGCTTTAAGATTAAAATATGTATTTGTCAAACTCAAAATTTCACTAAAAGAATGAAAGGAGATAAAAATCAGAAAAAATTATATAATTTCACATTTAAATTCAGATAAAATACAAAAATAAAGTGACTATAAGAAAAAAATCTTAGGACAGTCCTACCTATTTCCTATTTTCTTCTTGCAAACTCTGCAGGTCTTCTCTTCTGTAATGACACATTTAACCTGCTGGTGGAAGATCCGCTCCTCCTGCACCTGAAATCAAGTGACATTAAAATCAGCTTTCTGTGGCACCGCGTTCTTCTTGTTCTTCTTTCTTCTTGTGAAGTACAATGTACAGAATTTTTACATCTTAATTACTAAATCCTAATTTAACATGTCAGTTTGATTTGTCTCAATACTTTTTAGTATCACAAGGAGAAAATGTCTTGAGGAAATTCATGAAACTGTAAAAAGTAAACAAGCTTGAACTTTTTGCAACAAGTGTATTTACACTCACTGGCCACTGCACTACATTCCTACTGTGGTATTGAACAGTATTGAACCAAACCAGCATTAAATAGCACCAAAGTGACATCTGGGGGGATATGTGTGCAAGCCTTTTATTTTTGATGCAAAGCTAAATATCAGGCAAGTACTGACTGCTCTCAGTTAACAGGCATGCAACCCATGGTCAGGGACAGTAACCTACACATCGCTTTGAATAAAAGGAGCATGAAAGAGAAGGCCAACTGCATAATTTTCACTGGTTTTCTGTTGATTTTATGTAAAATAGTGCTTTTTGCAAATCAAGAACATGTACTCAGCATGTCATTTACCAGAGCGGTCCAGGGACACCCATTAAACTGATCCGGTTTGCTTTGTTCTTTGAACCCACTACAAAATTTACATCATCTATCAATCGCCTGAAATAAACTGCACGCTCACGTGTTCACTACCAAGGGAAGATACACTATCTTATCTCACTGCTGAAAGCTAAAAGAGTAACTGGCTGGAGGATTGATTCAAGAGAGCAAAAATCTTCACCGTGGAGCCTGTTTTACAAGCAATGAATGATATGCATGATTACAGCTAAATGTTAATATCACATAAAGGAGCAAAAATAAGAAAGGAGACAAAACAAACAAAGCAAAACAGATCTAAAAACAAAAATACAGCCGCAAGCGCAATGAGGGGGTCAAGCAGTGAGACGCAATAGTTGCTAGGAAACAAACTGAGAGAAAAACACGCTTTTATTAATTACAGCACCCACAAAGGTATAATGACACCAAGTTGATTGGGTGTCCTCTGGGATGGATTTAAAAGACTACTGTGAAGTTTTGTCTTGATAGGCCAAAACATTAATAAGATATAAGCTCACTTCCTTTTTGGTGGCTCTGCCATCAATTTCGATTAATTAACGCTTCTGCAAACCAAAATGAAGCTTTCTCTGACGAGCATGTATACCACGTTTTGTCAAAATCTGAAAGAAAAATTTGTGACCTGTGAAAAATTTACTTCACTTTGTACAAAATCCAATATGGCGGCTGAATCAATTCAGTCAACATCAAAACTTGGCACTAATCAGGCTCAGGACCAGAGACAGTATCAACAGGCACGCAAATGTCATTGGAAATCCAAACACATGCGCCATTATTGGTCAAAACACATTTTTACTAATTATAGGGTCCCCTAAAAGGTCAAATGTCACCAAAATTCTTGCGCTTGTAGGATGCAGCAGTAGTTTCTTCATGTCAGATAAAGTAAGCTTGTTGAACATCCCTGCTGTTTGAGTCCTATTACAGGCCCGGTGGTGTAACATCTTATTTTCTTAATTTGACTCTCATAAGGGATGCTAATAAATTACATATTTAAACTTTAAATTTATTCTTTCCAATCTGAAACTGTAGCTCTTTTAAACAGCTACTCTCAACTTAAAGTGTTCTTCGTCTTGTCAGTGCACCATCCCTTCAGGTGGGAAAAGTGCAGCAAGGTTGGGCAGACTTCTTCAAACAATGCTGTTTGAATCCATTCTCTAATCTTGTTTAGATTGGATAAACCTACCTAGGTTTGGCCTAACAGATATGTTACTGTGACAACCAATCACAACTGTTTAG
Source organism: Andinoacara biseriatus (assembly GCA_015108635.1). NCBI lineage: Eukaryota > Metazoa > Chordata > Actinopteri > Cichliformes > Cichlidae > Andinoacara > Andinoacara biseriatus. Next base: position 41,519 of record VUQJ01019206.1, on the reverse strand, counting down.
AAGAACTGAAAAATCCAGGATCATGCCAAATTGTCGTTAGTTCAATCCAGCTAAAATGTTAATCCAAAGGGCTCAAGCCCAGGACTCAACCAGAATTACTGAATTTATCGACATTATGTTTCAACCTCACCTCTAACGGGAGGTTCTGCTGTTCCAGGTGTTTATCCTTCAACATGAGGACCTAAAAACTTTCTGCGTCACACATGAACTGCTCAGCCTAGAGTGAAACAACCTTTTAAGAAAATGACAGAGGCCTAAATTCCTTCCCAGCACACAATCATGAACTCTAACACCACACAAAAAAGAAAGGTAAAAACTGGAATATTAAAATTCAGAAGAAGTTGTGTGAACATACTGTCCAGGACTCACCCTGAGGAATTCGGCTTGCAGTAGACTTTTCAGCACCTGGTTGCAGCGCTTCCTCTGAGCTTTCTCCTCCAGGACGCTCTCCAGGAACACCCGGATCTCTCGGATCTGAGTATTTGCTGGAAGCAAATTGATGGCCTGAAAGAAAAGGAAAAAGCAAAAAAACAAAAACACACAGCTTGTTAATACATCGCTACTTAAAAAAGGTTTCTACAGCTTAACTTTGTTGATTAGTAAATGGTAAATTTCATCATTTTTAGAAGTACACTCCCCTCCAAAAGTACTGACACTTTATTTTTTACTGTAGACAGAAAACCTTTTGTTTTGTTTTTTTCCTTCTTTAATGTCAAACCAAAACTCAATGAGTCTTGGATCTGGGTTAATCTTCATTGATGATGTCACGTATGATGGCAGCAGTACAATGACCTCAGAAGTCTACCAAAAAATTCTTCAAATTAAAGGCAGAAAATTAAATTGGTCCAAAACACACAGTGCCAAAACTACAAGGCGTTCTTCAGGGGCAGGAAGTGGAAGCTTTTAGACCAGCCTAGTTAATCTCCAGACTTAAACCCTATAGGGCACTTTACCTACTAAAGGGGAGACTAAAAGGAACAAAAAACAAACAACTGAAAGAGGCTGTGGTGAAAGCCTGGAAAAAGCACCACAAAAGAAGAAAGCAAAAGTTTAGTGATGTCAGTGGGTCACAGGCTTGAAGCAGTTATTGCAAGCAAAGGATTTGCAACTAAATATTAAGTGTTATTTACCTTAACTTGTTTCACGCTTATCTGTTCCAATACTTTTGCTCAAAAGGAAAAAAAAAGAAGAAAAAAAAAGGGTGGATTCAGACAAAAGGTGCCATCTTCTGAACTGTCAGACGTAAATACCTGGAAATAAAAGCTGAAATGCTGATCTTTTATCTTGTATTAATTTTTTTGATGTCAAACCCAAATGTTTTCAGTCTACAGCAAAAATGACTGGCCCCACTGTTCCAATACTTCTCCATCTTCTCCAGCAGTGGTGGTGGTAATTTTCGTGTTGTGGGGCAACAAAATTTCAAAGGAAGCAAAGACAGAGACGTGTAACAGTCACTCTCAAATCCATTAGACTTTATTATATACACTTGTTCATCATTTCAAAGTCTTAACAGTAAATCAAATTACCTCTCCTGGAAAAACTAATTTATTGTCCCACTTTGTGTTACATGATATCCTCCAAACTTCTAAATGTATCTTCTCCTCCTTCGCAATAACTAAATTACATCTCCTACGCGCTTTTACGTGACTGTTTAGGAAAACTAAACACAATCCCGGTTCAGTTGTTCTGCTGTCCTCCTGCTTGAGTTAATGTAATAAAATTAGTACAAATTGCCTTGTTAAAGCTAAACAGCTGGCACAGAGCGAGTATTTTCTGCTGAAAAACAACAGGAAGGAACAGCACTGGGATTTGGATTCAACAGCCTTTTTGGATTTAGACAGAAATGCAGTCTCTCTGTTTAATTACTTGATGATAGATTCAAACTCTGAGTTAATTCACTGCTATTAAAAACAAAAAAATTGAGACACTTAATACAAATTATATTAGGTCTGCGTAATAAGCCTTAAATAATATGAAATGTACATCTTTAAATACAGCATGGCCTTTCTGATAATTACCCTTCCATGTTGCCACTAGCACTTAGACTTTTCCTGTGTGAAAATGCCACAAAAAAAAAAAAAGAAAAAGGAAAACTAAAAGTTTGTCCTAAAATATTTCTATACATCTTTCTGTCTTTATAAGGTTTTCCATTTCACAGGGTGGTCATGATTTTGCAGATGACTGAAGACAAGATTGAAGAACGCACATGATTTCCTACACCGAGTCAAAGGTGCTACCCAGGAAAATGGTCTATACAGCACAAACAGCACTGAGACCAAAGTCAGCTTTCACTGGCTGACTGCTTCGTTCTACTCACCAAGCTTTGTCTTTTGAATGTCTTTTGATGTATACAACTGGTCTCTCTTGTAAATGAGACACCAAGTCTCAAGAGACTTCCTGTATAAATTAAAGATTAAATAAAAAAGAAAAGAAAAGAAAAAAAGGACGGTGGGATGTGAAGGTCTCACTGTGGGAGCCAGATGGTCAACCATCCTGACCCTCAAAAATTGGTCCAAGAGGACTTTGGACTACAGAATGAAGACCTCCTGGAAGGACTTCAGTGTTGCCAATCCAAATTTGTTGTCGATGATGATTGTTGAGCACAGAAGCAGGAGGACCGGGCATCAGCCTCAAGGTCCAAAAAGCAGATTATAATGTAAAGCTGCAAATTTGTCTGTTTGAGGGATGTGCTTAAGGTGAAATAAAAATCTTGAAAGTAGCACCCAGTTCCACCGCTGTTTTTTTTGTTTTTTATAGCACTTTAGGGACTTTGTGTGGACAAGTCCTTAATAATTTGCATGATGTGCTGTCAGGTGTGGTGAAAAAAAAAAATTACATATATATATATATAGATATATATCGATATAGATATCGATAGATAGATATCGATAGATAGATAGATCGATAGATATAAAAAACTAAACTACAAAAACAAAATACATTAAAACGAATACGTCACGTCAGATATTCTGCATAAAGTTTACCGTCATCTTCTCGCTTGGCAAGGCGGATTCTGGGAGAAAGGCCAGGGGAAGTGAAAGCAAGGTGCCAGTAAAGTCGATGAGGGTGCGCAGCCGAGAAAGATGAGATTGAGCGCGCTCTGGTCTACGGGATCGAAACCCCAAATATGCTCATAAACCCACAGCGTTACCCTTGACAGTCTGATAATTTAGCATATCTGTGATCTGAAAGCAGCAGTGCCTTTCACAAACAGTCACATCTTCATTGACTCATAAATGCAACACAGGCTGTTGTGGTGCATTTTACAACAAGAATATAACTCCGAACAGACAAACTTGCTTGAATCATGTGTTAAACCATTACCAGTGACACATTAGGGGTCTTTCAAAAGCCACGCCTCTTCTCCTTTGTGTTAAGATAAAGGGGGTTTTGTGCAATGACATTTTTTGACTGAAATCTGAAAGCACTCTACTTGCAGCCTTACTAAAATAAATAAAAAGCTACTATTCACAGCATAATAAGCAATTGTCAGGTTTTTTTAAATACTAAAATAAAAGAGCTGACCAGTAACCCAACCATAGGTGGTAGCAAGCCACTGTACTCCTAGTGCAGGTCACAAGAAGGGCATCCAGCATAAAATCTTTGCCAAATCAAACATATGGAAGTACTCGGTTGTGGTGGCCCCTATGAGAAAGGGAGCAACACAAATCTCCATAATCTTCATATTCGTATAAGATATTTCTTGGCAAGAATGGAAAATGCATTACAACAGAAACCAGGTACTCTCAGCTGCTCCTTTATTTCCCATGGGGTCACCACAGCAGATGGATCCACATTTGACTTGGCACAGATTTTATACTTGATGCCCGTCCTGATGTATTTATCTAGGCTTGGGACCAGCATTGGGACTACACTTGACTGTGAACCCCTGAGGCTGGGTTTGTCTCCTTCTGGAGCTGAACCTAGGATTTTTCACATGTAAGGTGGATATGTTAACCACAAGCGACACTGTATGTCTGCTGAAGATATATTAACTAAAATTAACTAAAAATGATTCTTGGCTTTACTTTTTTCCTAGTTTATTTAACTATGACCTTAATTGTGTTAATCAGTCTGATGCGGTCCATTGGGGTTTAAAGTTGTGGAAACCTTTTCAAAGGGAATCTTTTCCTCCTGTGGTCAAGAGTTGATTAATTTAAGAATTCGGTTATTGCTGTAGCATCAACAGTCGAACCAAATTAAAGTTTGCCTGGATGAGTGCTTATCAACAAAAACAGAGTGGCAATATTAAAAACAGAAAAACAGCTTTATAAAGCAGTCTTCAAGGGATATTTTCTTCACTAGACAGCATTTGGGGAGGAGGGGGGGGTGACATTTTGACAAGCAAAATGGGTTATGAGCCAATCTTTTATTCAATTAACTTTTTGCTATTTTGGTTTTGGGTACAGATCTTTTAACAAGTTGCACAAAATAAGTTTAAGATATGCAAACAGCACCACAGATGCCTCTTGAGGGACATCAGCACTCTGTTGGACATGTTCTTCTGCTTTGGTGGATCTTTCTGTCAAAAGGCAGCAGCTTGATTACCCCCGACAGTGCGAGCCGCTTTCATTTAGTTCTATAAACAAACTAAATCTTTAGAAGAATCTACAGTCTGTTCAGCTGCTGCTTTCTTTTTGCAAATGTCAGATTATTCATTTTGTGCATGACACTGAGTGCACGTCACTGTTAAAGTTGCTTTTTAATCTCATTTTAATCCAGCCTCAACGAGCCGACTGTGCCCTGGATTGAGTTAGAAAATACTTTCAGTGACTGAGTAAGCAGTATGAAGGTTTGTGAGTTACTGTGATGCAAAGTGGAATGATATTATGTCAGGGGACTCAAAAAAATCAACTAAATTACTGTCACGTTACTATGATGGGCCGTACTGGACACTGACAAAGCCTGATCTGACTTAATGCTGTTAAAAATTTTATACTATACAAAGAAATACCAGAATCGTTACCAGACACCAGAGTGCAGTTCGTCACTCTGGTGAGAAACGCCCTGCTTATGCAATCACTGTTTACCTTGGTGGTGTTGAGCTTGCTGTGGTGCAGCTCCAGGACCTGCAGGGCTGCCTGGAGGTTGGCCTGAGGCTCAGATAGCTCCATCATAATGGGCCCCAGGCAGTGGACATCAGGAGGTGACAGGTACATTCGCAGCAGAGAAAGATAAACCTACAGGGCACAAATACAGCTGTTATTAATTGCCTTAGTCTGGTTTTGACTGCACTACAGGGTACCAAAGATAAGCCACACCAATTCAGTATCTAGCCAAATGTAAAACACACTCATGATCTTGTCTGATCCAGAGCTGGAGCCTTGAATTATGAACCAAAGAGTGTTTTTGTAAATCATTATGTCAAACTGACCCTTGACCTTTTGAATATAAAATGCCAGCAGTTGTTAATTTTATCCTGTTATACATTTTACTGTAATGTGCCATGAATGGCACAGTAATATCTTGAGTTGTGGCCAAAAAGCTGTTTTGTGAGGTTTGATTGCTAAAATTCAAAGCACCTCATCCTCAAGTCCAAGTGAACGTTTCTGCCAAACTTACATAAATGTCCTAGAGGCATTCAAGAGAATAAGACGGGCAGACAAGCCAACAACATGCTGTTGTGTCAGCTGTCATTTCTAGTTAGGTGAAGAAGAAAACAGGAATATCTTTTTGTAAAGCTGGCAGTGCTCGTGTAGCATAAATAATCCATTTTAGTTGGATAGCACGTTCTGCATGCACAAATGCACTTATCAGAAGGCAGCAAAGCATACAAAATGAAGAACAGAATAAAAAAAAAATGCAACAACTTTAATAAAATACAACAGACACAAACTCAAAATACAAGAGGAAAAGGTTTAAAAATAAAAACATAAATTAAACTGAAAACTACTTACATCTTTGTTTCCGTCAACTGAACTGTTGTAATGTCCGTGACAGTACCTGCAAAGAGGCCACAGAAAAGCATTAGCAAATACATGATTATATAAGATTACACTCTTTAATGCCATGATGCTGTTGAATAATTAGCCAAATAAAACTGTAGGTAATCATACTAGCTCTTCCTTGCAGCAAATGCAAATAAATATAGAGATACTCATTCAGAAGGGAACACCACAGCAGGTACACTGCATATCTGATGTGGCAGGTTTTTAATACCGGATGCCCTTAGTGACACAAGCCCAAAGAGATCTGGGTCTCCTCCCAGGATCTTTCACTTGTTAGGCCGGATGTGTAAATGACTACATTATCGAGCCCAAAATTCAGTTAAATAGGATTTTATGCAACTGAGTCAGAAAATAGTTCACCAGTTTAACATCAGTCAAATTAACTTGCTTAACTTTCAGCATGATATGGTGGTGCCTGCAGGAGTACTCACTCTTCAGCCATGCGGGTGTCTTTCAGGATGTGTACATAGATGAAGAGGGCCTGCTCATGTTTACCCATACGACCTAGAAGCAGAGCCCGTTCCTCCAGCAGGCCTTAAAGACGGAAACAAAGACAAAGGTGCACATCATACCCTTTAACCGAAACAGATATTTCCTCTACAACTGAAAACATACAGTGTATACAGTATGTATTTGAGATAAGGTACTTCCACTGGTGTTTTTTCTTATTGACCCGTTACATAAATGTACATATATGTGTGAACAAACTTCTTTCTAACTGTATCAAGTTAAACTTGCATCACATTGTCACATTGCAAACAGTAGATGTATCTCAGTAGATGAAATATGTCATCCAAGTGTAAAGCAATTTCCTACCATCAAAGGGGAAGTCACTGATGAGTCTGGCAGGTTCGTAGCATGTAGAAATATCCAGGAAAGTCAGCAGCTTGTTCCTGAACTCTCCCAGTTCACCTTTCTCTTTCCCTGCAGGAGCAGCTATAGCCCCTACAATAACAGAGCTTTTTATTACAGGGCTGAAGCAGTTGTTCAGGTAACTGATGGGCCCACAAAAAGAAATTTAAGAAAAAAAAATGCTAATAATTAAAATCAATAGGTTACTTCTTTCTTAGACATGGATGCTGTCCTTCATTTGTCTATGGTGGTTATTACAGTTGTAGCAATCCAATTCATCACAAAATGAAGAAATAGCTTTAGTTTTTTATTTTATTAGTTTTTATATACATTTATATTACTTTTTTTTTTTTTTAGCAAACAGAGTGCACATTAATGAGCATTCCTGATTGGAGGAGCATTAAAAGGTGTTTCAAGACTAAGAGATAGATGGATCTGATAATAAGACCTGACAGAGACTTTATTGGCAAAGCAGTGAGAGCCTATTCTCTGCATGAAGAGCCAGAGTGAACCCATATGCAGTGCGGTAATGAAATCAAATGAAAATTCTAAAACAAATAAAAAAATAAATAAAAGATCACTTTTGAAATTGAGGTTTGTTTGAATGACTGTAAAGCTCCAAGGTCATATTCCCCTGCAGTTCTGGTGCTACAATCATAGTCTTTCACTTTAAAAAAAAAAAAAAAAAGTCATCATTTCTTGTTGAAATGCCCAACATATCATATTTCATATTTTAAGTTAAAAAAAAAGTACCTTTAGGCAGTGACTTGAGGTACTCCTTCATGAGGACTTGAACCCTGCCCAGGTAGAGCTGGATTAGCACGTTGTGAAACTCGGGACCCTTCTCTTCCCACACGTAAATGATGTGCTCTAAATATGGGATGGCGAGCTCCTTAAAGCCATCTTTTAGGAACTGAAGCACCTTGTCTCTGGGCAAAGACTCCACCTCTGTCAGGTCTTCTGTAAAGATCTGGGCAAGATGAAAGGTTTTGACACCATTGTGTAACCAAAAGAAATATATAAATGTTAAGCAGTGTGGAATAAATGCAGTAAATGAGTGCCAATATGTGTGTGCTTACCTTCAGGCCATCTTCAGGACAGGTCTTAAGCACCCAGGGAGAAAACTCAAAGATTATGCCCAGATTCTCCGCTCCTGTGTGCAGAGAGATCTTAAGATTGCTAAATGGGTTTAACTTACAACACAAATCCTTACGTTTATAAATCAGCCTGTAAAAATTTCAGATTTTATCATCATTAACTAAGTTGTGGGTCATTAACATACCGTTGGATTAGAGTTCAATAACATACATTTCTGCAACTGAACAAAAATAGAGTTTAATTTTGTTGCAAATGGGGACAAAAATGCCTCTTTTTGATCATTTTTTCCATTCCAAAAATCAAGTTAGAGCAAATTATACAGCCCCAAAGAAGCTAGAAGATTCCACATAGTTTTACAGGATTGTTGAGTTTAAAATAACATTTGCAGAAAACCTTAAAGCACAGTCAAAAACACACACTTCAACTACTAAAAAAATGTTTTTAATCATTTTAATAATCAGGGCTCTATGAGGGAGGCTATAACCCTTTTAGTCAGTATCTCAGTTAACTCATAGAAATAATGCATTTCACAAAAGGTCATACAGCAATTTGAACTGCTGAACACCCAGTAAGCAAGTGATATACAGATGTAAAGCTTCACAGCAATACAAAGGGAAATTCTAACAGTAACAAAAAACTCATTTTTAATTAATATCAGACATGCAAAACACTTTGAATCAGCTATAGCTAACATCCATAATCAGTCAGCATGAATGTTTTCTCAGAGGACTTCCCAAAAATCACATCAACCACATTTAATAGGCTTGAGCCAGCTGTTGATTCTTACCGAGTCTTTGGAGGTACTGCACTGTCCGCTCGTGGCCCTTCAGTGGAGAGTTGGCCTTGGTGGACTGGTCAAGCAGCACCTGCAGAGCTGCGACAGTGTGAACAGGTTGGAGACAAGTGATGAGAGGAGAATGACAGAGGAGCAAGATCAAAAGCGAGATTAGTCTGAATGATGGAAAGTAGCAAGATGTCATCTGTTCTGGAGTTCTCAGCGTTACATAAGTCCTCCATCGACAGAAATTGGTTGAGGCACACGCAGAGTGTTAATCATTGTCCAGAAACAGCTGGTTTGAATTGGCAGACGCAGAAAGAGGCAGACTTCAGCAGCATGACATCACAAGCCCAAACTGCAGCGGGCCGATTAAAACCATCTGGACTCACTGCGAGAACAGCCGCAGAATACCACCAGAAACAAAGAAAGTTAAAAAACAGCTCGGATTCACGAGGATGGCGAGTCAACCTTACGCAGGAAACCTCCTCTGAGATAATCTGTGCAACCTCACAGAAACCACCCCAGAACACAGCTTAGAGCTACAAGCGCTTAGCTTAGACACAATGAAACAGTTTCGCTCACAATGGCTTTTGTGTTTGAATTGGGAAGTACTGACAAGACCTCTCACAAACGCAGAGCAGATCTGCGATCAAATGAGCTGCCACATACAGCAAACTCCAAATACGACATCTGAGACTGGAAACAGATGTCTCATTGCATTTTATTGTTATGCATTCAGTTGTCATGCTGAGGCCTGCAACAGATAAAGCACACTGACAAATCACTTTAACTGTGATAGCAGTCATTATTCAGCTGATTGGCAGGTCTGTTCTCTGCAACTCGATGACTCAGTTCCCATTTCTAACTACATCATCTGAAAAGAAATTTCACAGGATCACTTACATTTTAAACAAGTATATACTGTAGACATCATCTCAAAAGAGAGAAAAAGAAAATTAACTTGCATGTATTAAGCATTGACAGTAATTTGAATTTTCTCAAAGATGAACCACCAGCTAAAGGCAAACCACTGAGAAGGTTCGATGTACAACAAGCCATTGTTCAAGCTTTGATTACAAAAATATGAAGAACGAGAAAAAAAAAAAAAGTACACTAGTGTTTTATCTCCAGTTTTAAAAAGT